>JAMAKP010000095.1:0-82501 GCA_023628455.1 Chaetomiaceae sp. B2702 | reverse complement strand
TGTCAACGTCAGCCAAACCTGCAGCTCCCCGCCAACTTCTTCGAAGCTCTCTCCAACCCACTCCACCAACCACCGACAACCATCTTTTCTTAAGAAAAAAAACCATAGGAAACCGGCAGCGGTAGTAGAGAGCTACTCCTATCGCGGCATACAACCGACAAAATGGCGGCGCCCGAGGTCCACCACCTCTTCCACAACCCGATTGCCGACCACTCTTTCTCGGCCGATCACAAGACACTGGCCATTGCCCGCGACACCACCGTTGAACTTTACAGCAAGGCTGGCAATACCTTCCGGCTGGATGACGAGCTCAAGGGCCATGACAAGACCGTCACCAGCCTAGACATTGCGCCCAACTCGGGCCGCATTGTGTCGTGCTCGCAAGACCGCAATGCCCTCGTCTGGGAGCCCACGCCCCAGGGCTACAAGCCGACACTCGTCCTGTTGCGCATCAACCGCGCCGCCACTTTTGTCCGCTGGTCGCCGTCCGAAACCAAGTTCGCCGTCGGTTCCGGAGACCGCCTCATCGCTGTCTGCTACTTCGAGCAGGAGAACGACTGGTGGGTCTCGAAGCACCTGAAGAAGCCCATCCGCAGCACCGTCACCACCGTCTCCTGGCACCCCAACTCGGTCTTGCTTGCTGCTGGCTCTACCGATGCCCATGCCCGCGTATTCTCGAGCTTCATCAAGGGCGTCGACGCCAGGCCCGAGCCCACCGCCTGGGGTGAGAGGCTCCCGTTCAACACCGTCTGCGGTGAGTACATGAACAACTCAGCCGGCTGGGTCCACTCCGTCGCCTTCTCTCCCAGCGGCGATGCGCTGGCCTTTGCTGCCCACGACAGCAGCATCACGGTCGTCTACCCGAGCGCCCCGGAGCAGCCGCCGAAGGCCGTCATCAGCATCAACACGCAGCTGCTACCGTTCATGAGCCTGATTTGGAACGGCGAGGCCGAAATCATTGCTGCCGGTTACGATTGCGAGGCGTTCCGCTTCAGCGGTGGCATTGGCGGCTGGCAGTTGAGCGGTACCGTCGAGACAAAGGGCCGCCCTGGGCTGGGCGACCAGCGTGAGGAATCCGCCTTGAACATGTTCAGGCAGATGGATCTGAAGGGCAAGGTTAAAGACGACACGCAGCTCAAGACGGTTCATCAAAACACTATCACGATGATTCGTCCATACGAAGCGTCTGGAGATTCGTTGAGGAAGTTTAGCTGTAAGTCATTTCCTCCTTCTGGTAGGTTCATTTTGCTGACCAGCCGCAGCGAGTGGAGTCGATGGACGCATTGTGATCTGGACCGTGTAGATGTATTTAGAAGCCACGGCCATGAAATACATATGATCCTATGTTTGAGACAACATCTGGCGTCGTCCCGTTAGCCTGTGGATGATTCAGGAAACATGGCGTCGTTCCGGTTGGTCGCTAGACCTGTCCGAGTTTCTCCCGCTCCTTGTCTGTAGATATTATTCAAGAGCAAGACGGCAGGCTCTCAGCTTGGTGTTCAGCTCCTGCAAATCAACACGAATACGAGGGCACGACTTTTAACTAGCCTTCAAAGCGACCCCTAGTCCCCCAGCAATTTCATTTACACTCTGGAGATGGACCGCAACTCACCCACTAATCCAAGCCAGATATTCCATTCCCTCTATGCCTACCAACACGGAGCGGTACAGCCAAAAAAAAAAAGAAAAAAAAGGCCCGGAAACCCTACCAATCTACCCATCTTCAGACCTCTTGACTGGCAAAATCCATCTTCCCGAGAAATCCATGACCAGGACCTGCCCAGTCCGCGGACCACAGAGATTGCGCATGAAGACGACATGGTTTTAGCACATGGGCGTCCGCAGCCCGGGGGGGGGTACATCGGTCCCTTTCGCCTCGCATTTCTACATCTTCGCGGTGGATTTTTCCCCGGCTGCACGCAGCCTGACGAGTTTGGTTCTTTGATCGCGTTGTACATACATACATGGGTTGTGGATGAGTCGTCGGTGCTGCGGAGTGCTTGCGGAGTGCTGGCGTGGATGGGATGTGGACTCTGCTTCTGGCACGGGTTTCTTGTCGATATGAGTTGGAAAATCTGTCCTTTAAACTACAAAGGTATCTATCTCTATCGACTTCCGCTTCGTCCAGCCTATCATGTGTGTGATGTCACCGCCGTAGTGTGTTCATCTGTATAAATGCTACGGTGGATGTAGGCGATGTCAGCCGCCCTGACTTTGCTGTAACCAAAGAAATCTTTGCTTTGTAAAATGTCAGATGATCTTCGCTTGTGAGCGGGGAGGTGAGATGGCCTCTCTTTGTAAAATTCCAAGTAACCTCTCACGTTGACAGTCAAAGCAACCTCGTACAGAGTACAGAGTATATATATATAAATATATCACTGGCGCCAACTATCAAGCCCTACCTCCCCCTTTTCCCCATTATTGATCATCATCTGATATAGTCCTAAAGCCCAGAAGAACAAGACACACATACTCCAGCACTCTTGTCAAAGGCATGGTCAATAGCGCCGAACTATCTGAGCCTTCGCCAATTCCTTCAGCGGCTCTCCCGGAGTCCAACGGTCCAGCCCCATCTGTCCGTTCATCTACCATCAACAACAACTACCCAGTGGCCGGCGCCGTCTTACGCAACCAACCAACACCAATCATGTGCACGTGGGCCTACTTCTACTATATCTGCGGCTGCAAGCGTTCCGAAAGTTTGCTGCGTTATAGCATGTGCCAAAGCTACACCAATACCGGCGTCTGCGGCCCGAACGACACGGTCAATCTGACAGCGACTGGCGATATCGTGTATTTGCCATACCGTTGCCCCACGCACGCGACTCAGAAACCAGGGGGGGGCCAGTAGCCTAGGGGAATGCTTGGAAGGAGGAAGGAGGAAGGAGGAAGGAGGCCGGGGGAGACGGGGGTGATTCCATGTTGCGGATTTCTGCTCGAGCTGAGGTCACTGCCGGTGGTCGGGACGTTATGGGAGACGCGTTGGTTTTTCAGACACTACATCTTTACCTGAACTCCTTTGATATTCCCAAATGCTGTTAACGAACCTTGTGTGTTGTGCATGGTACTGCTGGTTTATATTTTATTTCATTTCCCTTGTCATGTGCACGTTGGTCGACGTCTACATACATACATACCTACCTTGGCTGCGGTTACCATCCCTTGGCTCAAGTGGCGCCCGCCAATCAGGGTGAGCTTTGGATAGTCAAGTGTAGTTTAACACTCGTCATAAGGCGGGATGGATGCCCGAGAAGGTAGCGAGCCAGGACTTGGCTTCTTACTCACAGAGTCAAAAGCCTCTCTCGTCTCTTATCCCGCTCGTTGATTCGATGTCAAATTTGAGACGGAATCCCAACAGCGAAAAAGATTGGCGCAGGAATACATGAAAGGGAGAAGCAGAGGGGTGGTAAAGCCTATGGTCAGGCAAGGACTATTATTTATATGACGCTGCAGTGTGGACCCGTGGGCGAGTTGCTGCGTTTGGTGAAGTTGGAAGATGTTACTCTAGCCGTGAGGCCCAGGCAAAGAACCTGAGCTGATGCGCTTACCTCCGTGTAGAGATATATAAACCCAGTCAGGTTTCAGACTCAGATATATTTGCCGCCGCGGCCGGTTAAGCGCCAGGCCTTCTTGGACAGGAAATTACGATAATGGAAGAAGAAGAAGAAGCATTCCGGCGACAAAAAAATAGCGTCGGATTGCCAAACGCTTTCCATTCTAGTCGGTTGCCCAGGTGAAGAAAAGCGACTATATCCCAGCAGTCGCCACAACACAGTACACCGGGTCCATACATTGTCTATCATTCATTTTTCCTATGGGCATGAACAGCCTTATGTGACATGTCCCATCACCGGCCCAGCTCCGTCAACGCCGCGCGGCAGCCCCAGAAGCCTGCCACTCCTCAAAGACACCCGTAGCATGCGCAATTCCGTCGTGCCCAAAGTTGTACTCCTCAAACGCCCTCACTTTTTAAAGAGAAGATTGAGTCAGCCAGCTTTGACAAACGCTTCAAGCGTCAAGTAATTAGGGAGTGTCCGGTCGGATTTTCACTTACTATCGACCACGGGCTTGCCGCCCACCCAGTTCTGGCCAGTCCGTCTCGAATACTCTTGAATCTTGTGCGCTCGCCCGCGGCGGATCGTCTCATACACTCTGAGCCGGTCGGGCACCTCTTGGGGCGTCGTGCCCAGCGGCAGGACAGCCGCCAGGGCAGCCGCGTCTTCAATTGCTTGGGCGCCACCTTGGGCTTGGTCTTTTGGGTGTTGGGGATCTTCAGTTAGCGGCTGCTGAAGGGTATCGATACGTGCCGGCTGGGTGTGGCAGTAGCTTACATACAAGGTAGGCACGGGTGTACTGCGTCCCCCATGAGAGCGAGCTTTCCTGATGTCCATTCCGGCAGCGTCTCCATGTCCAGCAATTGCCAGACCTTGATCGAGGTGGGGTTTGCCTTGGAGAATAGAGCTTTCAACCCGGGGTCAAAGTCCTTGAATACACGGAGGACCTGGTCGAGTGAAGCCTGCGTGTTCCACTCTGGCAACAGTTAGCCGCGGGTGGCTGATGGCCTGGGTTCCCGTTCTTACCGTGGATGGGAGCGGTATGCGATTCGGTGTCGGGGTGGATGCAGACGAAATTGAGCCACTCGTTGTTGTTACAGGGATACATGACCACGCGCCTGTCGTCTGCGAACCAGATGGTGAGCGTGTCTTTTTGGGCGATCAGAGGCGCCGCGAGAGGGTCTGATTCTGCGAGGGATCTGGGCATCACAAATCTGAATGCTGCCTTTCCGGTGGCAACCAACGGAGCGGGTTTGATAGCTTGCCGTGTTGTCGACTGTGCCGTATAGTCAGCGCAGCTATCCACCAAGATGCGAGGGAGAGCCTACATGGATGCCATCTGCCCCGATAATCACATCGCCTGTCATGACGCTGCCGTTGTCCAGGGTGATTCCCAGCTGAGGATCTGCTTTGACGGCTCGATAGCTTGCAAACAGTTTCACGGGCACGCCGTCTCCTTCTTCTAACATGGCAACTCGCTTCAACTCCTGATGGAGAGGCGCGCGATGAACAAGATGCCAGGGGTGCGGCCAGCGAGCGTTGGGCTCAGTCAGGTCGATGTCCTTGAGCGTCTTGCCGTCATGGGAACGCTCGATGAAGCGGGACATCAGGCTCGCTCCAAAGGTTTCGGCGCGAATATCCCAGTGGCGTAGGATGCCATTGGCATTGGGACAGAGATGGATTGCCGCGCCGGAATCACTACCGAGACCCGACTTGTCAACGACCTGGTATGTTGGTGTCAGTCATGGCGCGCCGAGGGGAGGGAGCATCGTGAGGTTGGGGAAGCCCGGACAAAAACGCGATGGCCGCTCCGGCGCAGGGCAATGGCAGCAGAAAGGCCCCCGATTCCGCCGCCAACGATGAGGACTGTCAACGATCGGGGCCGGCCCTCCGCAGCGTGTGGCAACACCTGGATCATATCCTCCGCCTCGGGCGACACTGCGTGGTAAGACATATCTGGTGAAATGAAATAGTGAAGAACGGGCGTCGGCGTTGTGGGAACAGCGGGTAAAGTGTGAATCTTCAGTAGGTAACACCAATAGAGCGATATTACCGGAAGCGGGCATGGGGATCACCGAAAAATAGGGAATTAGACTCCGCGGTCAAAGGAGGGATGATACTAAACATCAACTTCGCTTTACTTTTGGTTCAACAGTCTCTGAGTTGGATGGAACTGCCCGGGCTGATCACTTTGTGGTGCCAGAGTCGAGCAAGAGCGAAGGGACTGAGCCGAGGTGGACACACCACCGACAAAAGCAAACTGCAGTAGTTACAGTCGATGAGCTTGCACCAGAAAAGCGAGGTACCAATCTTATTACATACACGGCTATACTCTGCCCAAGTCATTATGCACACAGGTATGATGAACAAAGAAAAAAGAGGATAAGGAACAGGCCGAACGAAGCCACGCTCCAACCACGAGGCGCCGTCCAACGAAGCCAACCCAACCGCCCTCCGACAGCTTCCACATCCCGCCTAACCAACCAGCCCCCCATGGCCAATATCCATCCATCTCTCTAAATAGGTAGGTCTCCGGAAGTGGGAGAAAGAGGAGAGTCATCTCGTCGTAACATATCCCACCCAACCCACGGCTTGCCTTGCCGCGCCGACTCCTCTGCGCCAAATCAACATCCAACACCAACACCAAAATAAACCACTGCCACGCTCCCCCTTTTCCCACATAGAAACTCCCAAGTTTGATATCAAGCAAGTTACCGCCGCCGCTCATCAACGTCCTCGCCAATAACCCCGGGCCTCCTGGGATCTACCATAGCCGCCAACCGCTCGTCGCCACCCCTCGCCCCAATCGTAACCCACACATGCTTTGCCGGAATTTGCACGCCCTTGGTCTCGCGCACACCCGTCCAGCGCAGCCGCCGCTCACGGCTCAAGTCGCTGTTGCCCAGCCCGCCATTGGCATTCCACTCGCGCACGACGTCCCGGACAAACTCGATCTTCTTGCGGAACTGGTTCGCCGCGGGGATGCCCTGCAGATCCGGGCTAATTTCCGGCCTGCGGCGAGCAGAAGAGAGGCTAGCGCTTCTGCTGTTGCCCGTGGCCGAGGTGCTGCTCGAGGCGGAGGGCTTGGCAAAGTTGAGGAGGGTTTGCAGCGGGTAGGAGAGGACGGCGCGGTCGTCGAGGGCAGACTCGGCGAGCGAACCCGTTTCTTCGAGGCGCTTGGCTGCGTCTTGCGGGAGGTGCCAGAAGTGGCACCATGTCCCGGAAGCGTCGAGCACGATTTTGGTGTGGTCTGGGAAGTTGAACTGCATGTGCCCGTCCGAGAACATCCAGCAGCCGACGTCGCCAAAGCGCTGGTAAAAGGTGACAACATCGGTGGGTACGGCCGTGGGATCCGTGATGGTAGGGGCTCGGATGTTGGGCTCGTCGGCTTGCGCCTGGTTCTCCATCTCCCGCCCGTACGCGATCATGTAGTTGGCAAACTTCTTCCAGAGCACGATCCTCTCCCGCTTGCGGTGGTCGTAGATATCCCTTCCGGCGGACAACTTTCCGACAGTTCCGTCCGGGTTAACGGGCAGAACAAAACTCTCTGGGGCCACCCGGACACGCGAAATGCCGCTCTCGCCGTTGTTTTCGTAAAAGTAGATCCCTTCCTTCATGGGCACAATCTGATGCCTCGCCTCATAGTGTGGATCCTCTTTGCGCAAACAATGTCGCTCGGCGTCGTGGACTAGCAGGCATGCAGGCGGCAACATGCCGGGATTCGACCCCTCCGGCGCCGGGATGCTGCGGAGAATACATCCAACGCTCCCGTCGTTCAGGACATAGCCCAAGCCAAACTTGTTAGTGTAATCCACCCACTTTACCACAATGGATGGTGGGGCCGGGGTCTTGTCCCTCGATGACACAAGCGCCATGGTGCGGGCGTTCAATGCCCTCTCCAGTTCGGACTGCAACTTCTGAAGGCGTTCTAGCACGACATCTGGCTGGGTGCCGGGGACGTCTTCTTGATATTCGGATGGGCTGAAAAGCGACAGTTTTTCTTCCTGTCGCCTCTCTCTAGTCGAAGCTGACCTGCGTGGTGCGGCAACTTTGTCGTCGGAGCCGCCAAGGGGCTGGCTTCTCGTCGATGTGATCTGGCTGCGGAGGCTGCGGGTTGTTGGTCTAGGGGCAGGCGTGGCTTCGTCTGATGATGGCTGAGGTGGCGCAGAAGTCTCCCGCCCAGGTCGTGGTCGCAGAGCGACTGTTCTCGATGCCGGCTCAGTCACGGTTCTGGATCGAACGATGCCCGCAGGGACGGCAGGCCTGTGTTGCGCTCTCTGTTGAGCGGCAAAGCTCTGTGGAGGAACGCGCAGCAAAGACGAGGCCTTCTGCGGTTGAGCACTGCTCTCTTTCACAGCCCGGGGCTCTTCGCCTCTTTCTGAACTCTGCGACGACTGTTTGGCCATTTGTTGCGCTGCGAGCCGAGCCTGGAGCTTTTGCTCGTTCTTGATCTCATCGAACGGCCGGTAGACGATGCCCTCGGCCAACGGGATGACAGGCGTCAGACCGTTCTGCTCTTCTTCTGCCATTTCCCTCCAGATGTTCCTGAAAACCAACTGCGACTGGCACCACGGACCAACACCACATTCCCGGCACATCTCCTGGACATTCCGAAGGTTGGCCGAGTGGGCTTGAGAGTTGAGCGGTTCGTAAAACGCAGGGTTTTCCGGTGCCAGTTCGCGCAGCTTGTAGTTGATGTCAGAATCGACAGGCATGTACCCAGAGGTGAAGAAAGGGTGCGCGACAATTGTGTCGGGATCCGGTCTCCGGTCGGCGTCCTGGAGCATGGTGGCGACAAGGTCTTTAGCCTCTTGGCTAATGTACTTCTGTTGCGTGTCGGAGGATGGCCATTCGTAATCGCGGTCTTTTGCCCTTCGATAAATCTCATCTGTCGTGGATGATTGAAAAGGCGGTTTTGATGTGAGCATGGCAAATCTGGTCTCTGTCAGCATCATCCGCTTCGTAGCCCATTTGACTGGAAACAAGGACTTACACAATAATCCCCAGGCTCCAGATATCAACCATGTGGTCATGGCCCTTTTTGCCCTTCTCCAGAATCTCTGGCGCAATGTAGTTCGGCGTACCACACAGTGTTGTTCGTCGCATAACCTGCATATCCTTGCCGGTGAGGAGCAAAGCAGCGAGTCCAAAGTCTCCAATCTTGGCATTCATGTATTTGTCGAGAAAGATGTTTCCCATCTTGAGATCTCGGTGGATGATGCCTTTTGCGTGCATGTATTTGATGGCGCCGGCAATCTGGACCGTGTAGAAGCGCACTTCAGCTTCAGTCAGGCCCTTTCGTCGCTTGACCATGTCCATCAAGGAGCCATTTGGGCATAGCTCCAATACCAAATAGGTGCAGCTCTCAAAAGTGAAGGCGCGGTGGAACTGGACGATGTTCTGGTGGCGCATCTTGGAGTGAATCTGCAGCTCTGTTTGGAACTGAAGAAAGGGTGTTAGGGAAGTATTTGCCACTGGGATAATAGCGAGCACACCTTTTGCTCCATCTTTGTTGGCATTTGGCTCTTGACGATCTTCAGCGCAACGCGCTTCGATGCACCTGCAGCTTTGCCTTCGTAACAAATAGCGAAGCCGCCCTTGCCGAGCAGCTTTCCGACTTGATATACGACGCCATCCTTGCGATCCGAGCTTGGAGGCTCAACCACATTGTTGGGCGGTGGTGGGGGATGCTCCTTGTCCCTACTCGTCTTGAGTTGGGCGGCAGCTTTCGTCTTCAGCTCGTGCACTCGAGGGAGCCGTTGGGCATTAGCATCCCGGGGGGACAACGCCTCCATGTCGATACCCTTCATGCGGTCTCTCGCGGGAGCTGTCGGGTTCTTGGATTCTGGATGTTGGTTCGGAGCCGAGTTGTCGAGTGGGGATACCTCAGTGGCGACCAAGGGCTATTTATCAGTCAGTGTTGGCCAGATGCGAGGGCGGCGGCAGTTGGAAAAGGAGTTTGAAGCTAATAAGCCACCGGCAAGCTTGCACCGGAGTGCTAGGGGCCAGCGACCGAGAGTCAACAACGTACATTCGAGCACTGTGTTCATATAAATGATGCACACCAGGAGTTACTATTGACCACACTTGCGCACAACCGGGCGACAGCAGCAAGAGGTGGCGATAAATCCCGTTCACCGGTGGTGGTGTTGGAAGTGCGAGGAGTCGCGTGAATTTACCGTGTTCGAAACCCTGGAAGCTCGCAGTGGAGTGGACCGAGAATTGGCTGCCCAGCTTGCGTTGTTGTGCATGCTTCAGTTGCCGAGCAACCGGCCTGGGGGGGCCTCGGCGGGCTTACAGGGGTCCAAATAAGCTTCCACGACCCGCCAGGAACCAGACTTTGCCGCACCACCATTGGCTGCTCGCGCCGTGTCAGCCCCCGCCAAAGCCGAGAAATGACTCCATCGTGTAGTCGTCGCAGTTTTGGATTGAGAGTTCACGGTAAACTCATGGATATGCGGATGCCATTTGACACTAATTACCATCCACCTCTCCTAAACCTAGAATCTTTTATCGACGTAAACCCTCCCAACGCATTTACAGGTACGACAAAGACTCGAAGAGCGAACCGTGACAGACTCAGGACCGCTCGAGCCAACGGCGCAAACCTCCTGCGATCACACAGCAGCAAGCCGTTGGCTGGCCGAAAACCAACAGCTCCCAAACATCATGGTGTCATTACCGCTTTTCAAGCTCGCGGCGCTATTTGTGCGGCACGTCTCGAAATACGGCGCGGTTTGTTTGCCCCTTCCGAGATGTCCAGCGCCACCCTCCGCTAAACCCAGGCGTCCTACAGAACCACATTAAGCACCAGGCACACGAACATGCCAGATTCCGAGCCTTTGCCGCGCGATATGGCCAGGTAATACACCAGATCAATATGCGGCTGCAGGTCGCACTGCTACGAAACCCGGACGCGGAGCAGAAAGCAAGAGAGAAAGCGGAGGCGCCCACGGTAAAAACAGAGGAGCAAGTCAAAAAGGAAGAAGAGCTCCGAGCGAAATACGGGACAACAGCCCGGACGTCCCACTCTACGACAGAGGGGCCGCGGAGCGTGTGGAAGCGCAGGTTCAGGCCGCTGCCCGAGGCCAAGGCTGTCGACCTCTTTGCCGACGTCGTCGGGGATACGTTTATCCTTGCGGTCGCTGGCGGGCTGATCACGTACGAATACTGGAAGGCGTCCCAGAAACCGGATAAGAATCTGGAGATGATTGAGGAGCTGCAGAGGCGGACGGAGGAACTGAGGATCAAAGAAGAGGAGTTGGAAGCCATGGAGAAGATGCAGCAAGAACGTGTCCGACTGATCGAAGAGGCATTGAGGGCCTTCAAGGACCCCAAGACGAAGAGACCTCTTCTGGCTGCTCCGATAGAGGCAGTATGAGGAGCCCCCGCAGGGAGGGGAGAATGGCCAGTTCGGAATGGCTCCAGAGCATCGCTGATCCAACCTGGGTGTCAGCCTGGATGTTCATTGTTCCCGCACACATCACCCACAAACGGCTCCTCTGTCTGGTTTATCTGTATTACAATGTAAGAATCTCGATGGGAGAGCGGCGAGTATCGATGGCATCCTTAGCCTGGTTGCCTAGACTCAAGATGTAAGTTTGACGAGGAAGGCGCAAGGGGGCCCCGAGCAAGGCGAGCAAAACCCATCTCTGAACCAGAAAAGAAAGGCCTGGATAGAAGCGATACCCTGTTAGTACCGATAGACCAAACACTTCTCAATTTTATTTTCCTTAGAGCCTGTTAATCGATGGATTATCCAAACGGGGACTTCGTGGTGAACTCTTTCTGCTCCAGCCTGAGACAGCGTCCGACTTGGGCTTCAACGGCAACGCAGCTCCTGCAATCTGACGGGAGACGATGGAGAGGTACTGCCAACCGTATCAATCACGCCCAGGCAGCTAACATCCATACAGAGGCTACCCTGGTGACCCATGACATCGCCTTAAGCATCCCCGACCCTCACACGGAGAGCCGCGACGTCTTCCGACTTCTCCTCCTCTCTCCAGAAGACATCGGCAACCCTCAAACCCTCCCACGAATCCAACAGCTCCACAATCTCTCCAGCGGCGGCAATGCGGCCCTCCTCTTCCTTCTCCACCACCACCAAGAAGGAACCCACGGCGCCATGCAGCCGTTCATGGATCTTCACGTCAAGTAAGTACGCAGCACAACCGCAATGCACCCACCCAAACCCCCTTATGGAAAAAAAAAATGGAAAAATTTGCCAACCATACTAACAAACCAGACTAGCAACATCGCACCTCCCCCTTCCCGTCATCCCCATCCCCATCCACTCCCTCGAAGCCGACCCAACCGCCCTAGCAACCACCCTCCAAACCTTCCAGTCCTCGCTTGCCGCCTCGCGAGCCGCCCAGCACCAGCCGTGGCCGGTCGACGCCGCGCGTGATTTGCTGCCGTACTGCAGTGTCGCGCCTGTGGTTGGCCCCGACCCTGCAGACCCGGACGCCACCGCCGCCGACGGCCGCCGCCGCCGCAGCAGCAGCAGCTACCACGGCGGCAACTACACTGATCCTGATGCTCACTCCGCGGCAGGCGGCCGCAGCAGCGGTGGCATGCCTTCGGCGAGGCTGTCCAACCGCGCGGTGGAGGCTCTGAGTGGGAGGTGGTTTAGTTTTGGGGGGATGGTTGAGGAACTGGCGACGGAGGAAGGGCAGAGGGCTGTTCGGGAGGTGGTTCGGGGTCTGGAGGGGGATGGGGTGGTCGCGTTTTGGGGGTTTGAGTTTGCTATGGCTACGTAGGAGTTGGTGAGGCTGGAGAGCCAGCCCTCGTCCGGATGGGGCTGGCGAAGGAAGGGAGGGCGTTTACCGCCGTGATTTATTGTTTCTTTTCCGTGGTGTACTGCACATACATGGCACGTAAGGGGAGGCCTACACAGGAGTTGCATTAGGGAAAAAAGTGAAACTGGAGCTGATACATGATGCGTGAATTAAACTGTGGGCCCTCCCGTTAGTTGCGATGTACTTCTCTTCATCCTATCTGCCTTGCTTCGTTGCAGGTGGTCTACGAGCACTGCCGCCCGTCTTAGTCTTGGCGGTCTCCTTCCTTCCCGTCCTCTAGTACGGGTCGGCGTGGCTGTCTTTTCGTTATCCTCGAATATTCTCTTCCTGTCACCCTTGGCTCCGGCTATAGAATTCGTGAATGCCTTGCGCGTCGGCTCGGGGACGTGTAGTGCCGGTGTCTTGGGTATGGGTATGGCGTTCTTGGTCGACGCGACTCGCGCGGGGGTTGTTGTTTTCTTGTATGGCCTTTGGCCTCCTCACAATACCAGCCACCTCAGCTGAGTGTGAGCGCTGTTTCAGTCAGGCCAAGCTCTTTCTGACTAGCCAACGACAGAACCTACAGGACGACACTATTTCCATGCTTCAAACCTTGAAGAATTGGCTGCGAAAGTGAGGGTCCGGCAGCAAGGGAGAAGAGTGAGTAGACTGGAAACGTCTGGGCCGGTAGCCTTGGCCAAGCGTTGGTGATCTTTCCTCTCTCTCTCAACGCTAGTTGGCTGCGTAATGCAATGCCCGCTAACTCCTAGCATCTTCGATCTCAACGTCCGCTTCTTTGCTCAAAAGAAAGTTGGGCAGAAGCTGCGCAGGACTTGCGGGCGGCTACGTGGAGCGGTGTCTCGTTGCTATTGTTACGAGAGTTAGGATTCGCGTCCCGATCAAGAAGACGCTGGACCAGATCGACGTCCTCCTCTTCGGACTGAATGGCCCCGTGCGGCGGCGTCTCCCCCCTGCCGTCGGCGGCGTTAGCGGGCCAGCCGTTACTGAGAAGATGACTTGGCCAGATCTACCTTTTCCCCGCTGTCGAAATCACCGGAGCTCCAAGGCCGCAGGTCGTGGGGTCGATCTCGGCGCTATCCGTAAGGAGGCCAAGATGCCGCAAATCATTGTCCCTCAGGGGTGTCTTATATACGGTTCCTGGAGTTTGTAATGATCGATCCGGTAAACTTGTGCCTACTCACGAAGCGCCAACGCGGTGCGGACATGAGCCGGTTCGGCTTCCGGCCCAACGAGTCCATGATGCGCCCGCTCCAGACAAAGCGATAGATACGAGAGGCGTCGATCTGTTACATAGCCAGAGCATGCCTTGCTTGGGCTTTGTGTTCCCCCTGCAGCCCGCGGACGGCGGCACCGAAGGCGTCTCTTGTGGTTTGCAAACGTCATGACAACCCCCCTTTTTTCCCTAAAATTTGCATGTGTGCAACCACATTTCCAGACACGCGCATCGCCACTGCAAATACAGGCCATTACAGGTAAAGGTCATGTTTGCAGTCCTGGGTGCTGATTTTGGCGAGCTCTGACCCGCTAATTTTTTGCACCCTCCACCACGCTTCAAAAGTAGGCATCTCCAAGCTAGGCCACAGGTACCGGCCAAAGTCTACTAAACAATGGGCATAGTGCCGTATACCTCCTTCAGTTGTTCCCAAGTCACGCCGTTTCCGTAAATAAGCTTCGCAACCATCCTGCCAGCCCAAAGACTTCCTTTTGGCGAAGCCATGTACTGGCGGTACGTAACCTCGGCACCTCTAGAAGCCATGTAGGTGGAGAGGGGCGTAAGATTCGAACGCAGTGCCGTGTCTAACCCTAGATTGTCCAGCAGCGGCCTCTTTTCCTGACGTCTCTCCATTTCCCTTATATGCTCCACAACAAGATTCCTCAGCTCGATGATGGGACGATTCTCCTCTTCTGACAACCCTGGGAAGGCGACAAATTCTGGGCAGACTGACAGTTGCTCAAGGGGGGCAGCCTGTGCACTGCTCCAGTCGATAATTCCCGTCAGATTATACTCGTCATCAAAAAGCATGTTGCCGTAGTGCAGGTCGAGATGGCACAGGGGGAAAGGGCCTCGGACCCTATCTTCAATAACAATGTGGGTTAGCGCCATTTTCAGCACCCAACATGCCGTCAGCCAGTCTGGGTCATCTGGGTGCATGGCAATCATCTGCCGATTTTCGCTCTGTCTCTGGTTGTAGAAGTATTCCAGCGATGTTTCCAGGGGGCCAGGAGAAGAGTGCCAGGCCATAGCCGTGATCTCGACGGGCTGATCGGCATTCTCTCCACACCAAAGGCGCCCAATGCGGCTGAAGGTGAGATTCTGGAGCTCCGCGAAGATATTTGCAAGTTGCCTGGCCACTTTGGCATGAAATTGGTGAGGTATGGCTGTCGCCACCCCTTTCGGAAGGGTGCGGCCACCCAGGCACTCCATGAAAATGTACGGGTAGCCAAAGGGTTGGTTCGCAGACGCCTCAAAGTCGAAGACCTGAGGGATCGGGATAGTGGTATACTTTTTGACGATTTTCATCGTAGCGATCTCACTCAGCATCGAGGTTCTATCGTCGTCGTCGAGGATTTGGTGCGGGATTCGAACGATCCAAAACACATCGTCTGAGAATGCGAGCTCTAGGACCAGATTATCGAAACCGGATGCAAAGTGTGTTAGATTGATGTTACAATCGACATGCGAGGGTACGTATGGTTGGTGTTTTCTCCGCGATTCTATTGCACGTATCTTCAGATGCTCGAAGTTTGCTGTGGAGAGAAGGAGCGCGATTCGCTTATGCTTGTCCGAATCTGGACTCATGGCGGCAAAACCTTGCCAGTGGTTGCTTGGTCTTTTCATCTTGCCAGACAACTTCAGCGGAGAAGACGGTTTGACAAGAACTCGCGGACTTGTGGGCTGAGAGAAAGCAATAAAAACAGTGCATGCGACGGTGAAGAAAGCAAGGAGAGGACTATTTCGCAGTCAATATTGGAGTTGAATAGAGGCACATGACTGCGGAACAGCGAAAACCCGGTAGGCCTCTCAAACTGGTCTTGTTGGATGTTGTGTTTGAACTCTCCTGTTGAAGTTGTAAATTTGAGAGAGACTCCGTGTGCTATAGCCCCACTTAATCCACCAACTCGTGCCGCCCCACTTAATCCGGCGGCGCCGTGCCCACATAGCCATAGCTCCATCCAACGACTGTAATCTTGTCTCCAATCACACCCGATCCACGCCGTCCAACGCGATCAATCTGCCGCCATCGCCAACGGTAAGTTGCCTTGCTTCAGCAGGATACAGCGCTAACCTACAGGCAGTGATGGCGCCCAACAGCGATTCAGACTAATCAAGCGATGCTGGGGCGCCGCCGCCGCTCTCACACCCCAGTCCAGACTGTCTCGACGATCTGGCGTTTACAAGGTGTGATCCGGCAACTACCTACAAGGTGTGCGGGGTCCTCAACACCAAGAACAACGAGGGGAAGGATCACGAAGACCGCTGGCAACACACCCCAGTCCAGCTTTTCTCGGCAAGCTCAGACCCTTATCGGTAAGGCTGGCACAGTACCAACAATCTGTTGGGGCCTGGGTGGCAACACGGTTTCATCCACCATGAGCCGTAGGCGCCATTGCGGTCTTCGGGATTCATCCATTGTGGACGGTCGGTTGGGGCTGATGCATCTTGGCA
Source organism: Chaetomiaceae sp. B2702 (assembly GCA_023628455.1). Classification (NCBI taxonomy): domain Eukaryota; kingdom Fungi; phylum Ascomycota; class Sordariomycetes; order Sordariales; family Chaetomiaceae; species Chaetomiaceae sp. B2702. Next base: position 66,479 of record JAMAKP010000095.1, on the reverse strand, counting down.
CACTTCCGTCACAACCCCAACCCCCCCAAACTGGTTTATCCTTCCATATGAACAACTCTCAAATAACCACATGTAGCCTGCTAAGCCCTCAAACTGGCCTGTTGGTCCGTCAAACAACTGGCTTGTCGGCCCTTACGCTAGGCTGTTGGCCCTGAAAATAACCCTCGCTCTTCTCGTTAACCATCTCGTAAGAGGGGCGCGGAACACGAAATAGGAGACCAACAATCATTTCGACAGTGCTACGGCCCCGTCCACGCAGTTGGCCGCAGCGACTCATCATCTGTCACGACAACCCCGGAGGAGGTCTCTCCAGCAGGTCTCAACTGCTTTTTATAACCTTTGAATAGCTTTCTATCATCTATAAATAGATATGAACGTCTAAGGCAGAACTTCAATGATGCTTAGAGCTTTCCCAGCATGATTATAAAAGAGACGAGTGTTCCCTCTTCTGAGAAATACAAACAACAATTCACCCAACACAACACAACACAACACAACACAACACAACAAGATCAATACATCATTACCGAATTCTCCACACTCGCCTAAGCACCAATATTCCACTTCATCCAACCATGGCTGCGTTTGCAAACACCACGAACCTCGTCAACCACGGGAAGGCCAAGCCTGTGACCTATCCGCAATGCAACAGCTGTGGTTCGAAGGCAGACGACAATCTGAATTGCACCAATGAGAACTGCGCATACTACGGAACCGCGAATTGCTCCTAGTAAGTCTTGTCCCCTTTTCGCGCATAGTGCTTCTTACGAGTAGTTTTGTGCGTTTTCATGCTGACAGCCAAAAAGATTTGTGGTTATGAATTTGCTAGCACCTCTGTATCTTATACCACAAATGTCGCGGGCGAACAGGGCTGGTATAGGAAACTCTGGGCAGCGAGGTAGCATGGCGCTTACTGTACGATAAGTTTCCTTTGTACTCAGATGTGTTGGGAGGTGGACGCAAAGGGCGAGAAACCACCAGAAAAAGCCTTGGAACTTTTTCATGAATAAATGATAGGTTTCAAGATGACTGACCGTGCCTTAACTATGCTGCTTCCGAACACGAAACTCAAGCCCACTTAATTTTATAATTTTGTCTCTCTTTTTTGAGCTCTTTTTGGGGCTGGGCTCGTGCTGCTCCGAGTTGAGTCACTGCGGAGCTCAAGCTGAAGAGCTCAAATACTGCCCCGTACTCCTATTACTCGTCTGGGAGAGTAGAAACTTCATCATCCAAACTGATCTCGGACTCTGTCTCTGAGCCTTCCTCAACGGTCTTGCCATCCTCATCCCACGCATTACCGTCCTCTAAGATCATGGTCTTACCACTCAAGACATCCAACGAATTTGTCTCAAACTGCGGAAGTGAATGAGTCAAGATCCTCATGACTTTAGGGGACGCCATTTGGGTCGCAAGAGCTTCTGCTTGTTCGAATAGATCCGCTTTCAGTTGCAGCAATCCTCCGCCTTGGGAACCACATCGTTTAGAGTGGGCCGCTGATGTTATACCCGGTAGTTGCTCCGTCAGACTCAGGTTGATGACGACCTCGCTCAGCTGCAGACTGATATTGGGATCTGGGGGTATTAAAACGTCGGGGCAGATGCTGCGCATGCGTACGTGAAGGGTTCGGAGTGTGCAAAGAAGGGCACCAATAGCTGGACAGATATGATGGCCGTTTCCTTGCTGTCCTGCCGAATTCAGAAAGCCGGCAGACAGATCCAGTACCAGAACCCTCAGATTCCCCACCGAGAGCAAGGCTTGCATTGTGGGCAGCGGCAGATAACCCTCCGCGCTATCGAAGGGCTCAGGACAGGGAAAGCCCCAGGCTCGTATGCGTAAGGTATGCAGTCTGTGAGATTGTTGGGTAATGATGGCAAGCTGGCCGAGGTCTTTATTTAGGGCCGTTATGGATGTCTTGATCGGATTGTTTCCGAGAGCCTCGTTCGGTGCAGTAGCCACTGGAGCATTCGGCTCTTGCGTATATTCTGGGGGGTGGGACGTGGAGTAGCATAACCGATCCCCCCTCAGTTCAAGGTGTAGGGTTTCCAACTTGTTTTGGAGCGGAGATGGCCCTTTTGTTACCCCAGAGGTCATTAGACTCCGCAGAGTCTTTTGAGAAAGTGTGATGCACTTGAGGCACGTGGGGAGAGCAAATTCGAACCACTGTTTGCAGACCGTAAGGCGGCGTAAGTCCTCGTGGAAAAACGACGACCCGATTTCGTCAAAGATTTGTCTTAGAATCTCGGGAGGCAAATGCAGAAGTGACATTGTGAAAACTGAGCAACGCAACGTGAGTGAGGAGAGGTTGTGACGAAAACAGAGCAAGCGGTTGGGAGAAAGGTGGGGCAGACACAGACGACAGGCTTTGGAGACGAAAAGGGGATTTATGCTTTATGTAAGCGCATATCCGCTAACGTAAGACGCATGCTGCTGTCGACGTCCCCCAACCCTAGCCCTCTGTGTACTACCTAGGTGGTTGCTTTGATCTTGAGGTCAACTGTTCTTGATAAATACTCCACGCCCCGGTCCACCAATCCCCCTTCCCTTCTTTTCCTTTTCCCTTCATTCCCTTTCGGTTCGACCGACCACATTCCAGCTCAGACGCGCAACGCCACCGCATGTGTCGGCATTTTGTGATGAAAGCAATGTCCTGTATGTACACGAGGTGAAGGAGGCCCTCCCAAGAATCTTCAGCTGAATTTGACCAAATAGCAGATTCTGTGCCCCTCCTTCTGAATGCCTATTCTCCCCGGCCCTTGATGAACAATCGGAGCTTTTGACGCGTCCAAGACCCGCTCGACGGCTGGTACGAGATGTTTCTTGACAGCTGAGGAAGATGGCGAGCTGGATTACCATCGCCATGATGCGGCTGCCTGGAGAGAACCCGGACATATGACATCAGCTCTTTTGCTGCAGCCGGTTGCGCTATCACCAACAACAGGCATAGAAGTGTCTCGAGGCTGAACCCGATACCCGAGCGCCGTGTGCCTTGTCACCGAGCCAAGAGCCTCTGTCCAGCCAATACGAGCAACCGGGAACCAGTTGAAGCGGTCCTCATCTGGACAAGGGACTAACCTGGAGTTATTAGTCACGGTTGTAACTGTTGAACATGACAGGCGCCGATGACGAAAGACCTGAGCAGAACGTCCACCGACATATCAAACATGGCGATATCCTGCGCTACGTCGCCAAGCGTCCCGTGACAGTAAATGCATGCCTTGGCAAATCGTTTGTGCGTTGCCTCATGGGAATGCGGACCTCAAGAGGATATTTCTCGTTGGTAGAAGTGACTGATCGGGAGTTTCCAGGGCGAGACAAGCCCGGTTATGACACCCGCGCCGAGGATGGCGGGTCGTATTACATTGCATTATGTTGGGCGTCTGAGCTTGACTGTGGCATTTTTACCATTGGTTATTAGGATATGCAAAGCCAGAGGAAACGAAAGGTTTAAGGAGCAGGAGGAAAGGCAGAACCGTGGCGAGGGACGAGGGCATGGGGGTTTATCGTCAAGAGTTGACCTCACGATCCAGCAACTGGTATGCCGGGCAGGTTCTCTCGGCCCAAATGCAATGTCTGCTGGAAGGATTCAGCCATTCCTGAGAAGTGGCGTTTGTGTTTTTGTCATTTCACAGCAATCTGATGGTTTGCCAACAGCACAGCTTCCCGTTATGAAGATCATCGGGCTAGGGCGGAGGAAAGGCGACATTGGCTCTCATCTGTTTACGCTGAGATTATCTACATATTGAGCGCAGCATGTGAACAGCATGTCTTTTCGTTCCTGCTTAGGTTATCGCTCTCTCAAAAAGGCGAACAGCCGCAGGCACTCGACGACGTGATATCCAGTTCGGGAAAACCGTCCGCTGAGCGCCACATGCAAACCCCAATAGTTCAAACGCCTGTGATCTCGAATGTGGGGCACCCCGGCTAGTTTACCCTGGCGGTTGTGGCGGCGGCCAGCTCACGGCGCGGGGCGGACGACGCGGCACGGCGGCACGGCGGCGGCAGTGGGCGGTGAAGGTTTCGGTCAAAGCAAGTCTACCGGGTCAAGGCTAAGAATAACGTTTTACTCCTGCTCTCTCCGCCGGATCAAATCGTGCTCGAGGAAATAGTGTATGCGGGTGTCAACCAGAGCCTAGCGCGGGCGAGAGCTCGGCGAAGAACCCATGTAGCGATTCATGGCGTCTCCATTGGATTCCATGAGCGCCCGGGTCACTTGGGGAAATCAATGGCAACATTGGCATCACAAGATAGTGGCATGACAGAGAGGGGCTAACCGGGGGAGCGTCCTCTTTTCACCTCAATCACGGGGGACTCGACCGTGATATGGATGCTCTTGGTGTGTGAAATAGTGGATTTGGGGTGAGGGGAATTACGGTCGTCACAACTGGAGGAATTGTGATGGATAAAAATAGCCTGCTCTCGAATGATGCATGCGTGCGTCTGCTGCATGGTGATTCATGTTCCAGCGGGAAGGAGGAAGAACAGTGCGGTTTACAGTAGAGAAATGCTGGGTTTGACAAACCCCCCGTTGTGCAAAAGAAAAGCTGATTATCGGGTTGTGATTGGTCCGGAGACTGGCACAACCGGCAAAGCAGCCAATGGCTGGCAGGGACCAACCGCTGGAAAGATTGGTTGAAGCGTTCTTTTTTTTCGATCCAAATTGAGGGCCACGAGAGAAACGGCGATGCGCATATGCAAGCAAGGCGGAGGCTGGGGACGGGCCGGCTAATGCCAATGCGAGCGAGGTTGCTCTGGATCAGATGAAAGCCTGCGCTGCCGCGGAACGGAGATCTCATCTGGCTTCCTGTGCACCATGGGCATGGAGTCGTTAATCAATGATTGTCCTCTGCAAAGTCATTGCAACTGGAGTGCATAACTGAGCCGCTTGTGACTGGAATGAAAGAATGTTACGATACACTGGATATGAAGGCCTCATGAGCGCTGTTGCAAAAAAGGCCCCCCACGGAGATGAATTGCGACATCTTGCAACGATGCAGCTGGGCCGACGCTCAGCGCCGGCTGAAAACAGATATTAATAAAGCGATTGAAGACATCAAGAAGCTGTGTCTGCGCCGCCGGGATGGAATTAGGCCAGCGTCATCAAACACCTGAAAGTAGATGTTCATACCTGCGATTAAGCAGTGGCTCGAGCGGCTTGTCCTCGCGAGACCCGCCGCTCAAGCGAGCCAGCGGCACCCGACCTTAATTGAGACACCCCTGTCCCGGCCCTGTCAAGGGGTTGTGGATCACAGCCGATAAGCCTTATCGCCCCGGCCCTCTCAAACAGCTTGTGCTTCAGCAGGCCGCCAGATGAGCGGGACCCAGTATCAGAGTTTGCTGGGGCGGTTAGAAGCTACGAGAGCGGTGGAGATCCTGAGAGAAAGCTCAATCCTCCACTTCTGCTGAGATGTTGCTGAATCTCAAGGCTGTGAGGGGATGACAGCAAGAATCGCTAGATGCGAGAAGGTCTCTACATACAGTGCATACGGTATGCAAGGTAGTTTGCCTGCCCGGTATTCGTATTCCGGCCAGCTCTTGCCTCGCATTCATTGCTTGCAGCGGCCGGCAACAGCGGGGCCGAGAGTGCCGTGTCTTCCAGGTTCAACTCGCGCAGCAGTGTCCTGGGGCTGGGGCAGCATGGTTTGTCACTTGGCGCTGGTGAAGCGCAGAGGTGTGACAGGACGATACTTATGTCTTGGCAAAGAAGGGAGATGCAGGGCGACCCTGCTCCTGACGCAGAGACACTGCGGGTTGAAGCCTGATTGGCTGGACTCGCACTGTAACCGCCCTCGGCACACACCAATCACACCTGACAGTGCAGCCCAGAGCTGCTTTTCCCATCCTCTCGCAACGCTTGCAGCGAAAGAGTCCACCAAATCCATCGCATTCTCTCATCGATGCCCAGATGAGCTCTGGATGCCCGCATGATTGGCAATGGCTTGAGGCGACGCTTAATTTTGGCCTCTGATCTCTCGCTCTTGAAGAAAGCCATCAATCAATTGAGCAAAAAGTGGAAAAACGACGAGGAAATAAGCAGCGGGCCATAGCCCGTCGACCGCGGCCAGCGGCGTGAAGCGAGGTTACGCAGCCCGCATCTTACCGCCCGCGGTCTGGGCAGCGGCCGGGCTTGCCACACCCTAGTGTAGGTAGCTTGTTGATGATGCGCCGTTCATCAGACAGCAGCGGCAGCAGTCACAACACAGCTAGATCGGGGTTTGCCCACCGCTACCCAGCAATGAGCAATGAGGGGGCGGGGGACCCTGGGAGCCTGGTTCCTTTTCTGCTTCGCGAGCCGCCCCCTGCCCCCCATGATCACCCCTCAGCACTGCAGTGCTGCTTCGATGCGCCATGCGGGGACTGGCTCGCAGTCGCCTGCGCGGAGACGCTGAGGCGGCCTCGGCCGTGGCTGGTTTTGCTCATGAGACAGCGCATCGTTCCATTTCCGGTTATTCTCTGCTGAAGCTTTGTATTTTCTCTCTCGTTCTCTATCAATTTTCTCGTGCGAGTCAATCAGATTGTCGTTGTCGTTGTCTGGGCTTGTCCCTCTTTCGTTTCTCCATCCCCACACCCCTGTGGCAGGGGGGTGCAAGAAAGTTCCGCAAGACCCCACTTGACTTACACAGTACTTTACACGCCTGTGCAGGGTCCCCTCGCGGCGCCAGGTCACTCCCCGAGCACGCACCTCGGCGGCCGTTCTGGGCTGCAACACACACACACACAAACACACACACCCTGTCACTTCTTAAACTCGCAGGGTCCCGGATGTCTGGCGATCAAGCATCCGTCTCCGCTCTGCCCATACATTACCACATGCCCAAACGCCCCCTTCCTCCTTCAAACCTTCCCCTTGGTAACAACAAGCTTGTCTGATCTTCCATCGCGACTCAATGCGAGGACCGCCCTGCCTCTGACCGGCGCACCCATCCCACGTCTACCTCCGGCACACCCATGGCCGCATAGTCTCTGATGATCCGACGAAACGGCCCACTAGTCTTGGAAACCGATCAATGACTGCCCATATGCCTGCCGTGGCAATAGACAAGATCGCCCGAACTTGGATATCGCACGAACACCTACCAGCATCAGGCCAGAGACCCGAGACACACACACCCCCCCGGCTGCTCATCTGACACACGAGCTTCCGGGCTCCGGTGCAAGCCCTCCCAGGGTGAGTGCCATACCTCCGTCCGCTGTCCGGGGCTCGCCTCCCACCCGGCCCTAGGAGAGGGACCCAATATCAACTCAACACCACCCCGCTGGCCGTGGTCATCTCGGGATTCCTTCCGCCTCTCCTCCCTCCCTCTCTTTTCTTTGCCGCCGCTGGTCGATAGCCTTCTTTCATATCGATCTCTTTTTCCTGGATCCTGGTCCCTTCAGGCAGCCAGTCAACCCGCAGGTCCGGAACCTCGCCCTTCTTTCATTCGACTCTTCCGTTGTATTACTGTTCAGTTTCGACTACCACATCTTCTCTTCGGCGCCTTGGGATCGTTTGGATAGGGAATCCGGTGATAATCAAGTGAACGAGAGAGAAAAAGAAAAAAAGAAAAAAGCATTAGCGTGTCTTGTGTAGACACGGCAAGAGACAGGGACTCGTGGATCGGACCATTGGAAGGAACCATCACGACCGCCTGATTCGACCCGTCGCACAATAGCCAGAAACCATGGGAAGGCTTATCAAGAACCACTGGGCGCGGCTCATCATCCTGTCCTCGGCAATGTGTAGGTACCCTGGACGGATTTGCTCAAGAATAAGTCACGGGGAACGTTCGGTGCTAACATCAACATGCAGACCAGATCGCTGCCGCAGTGGAAGGGTTCTTTTGGCCCAAGATATTCTGGGACTTCATGACCAAGACGCTAGACCCAGCCGTCAAACCGATACCAATCCTTCAAACGATCAATCTAGTCTTTGGCTTCATCCTCCTCGCATGGGAGTGGCCGCTGGGCTTCCTTGCCGGGTCTAGCGTGCAACGAAGCCTCGAAGCACGCCTCGCTTTCCTCCCCATGACGGCTCTCGCTGCGGCGCTGATGTACCAGGGCACGAACGCCGCCATCTACCAGGCGATTGGGCTGGGAGTCTACTTCTGGGCGTACAGTGAAGGAGAGGTATGTTTTTGACCCAATGTATTTTCAAATCGAAAGGGGTGCTGACAGGAGGGGAAACAGATGATCTGCGCGAAGCCATGGACTCTGCCGCAACGGACCCCGCGAGCCGGTGGTGTCTAGACGGCCTCACGTATATGCCACCCCTGTCCATATACACCCGCGGTGTGAATATTTCGCTGCCGCCAGCTTCTCTCGGACCTCTTTCTCGCGATCTCGCCATATCGACATCTCGCCCGATCTCGAGACGGTCAGTCTCAGTGCCTTAACCGCCTATTGGCAACGACGAAGGCGAAGGGGTCCAAATCATTTCTGGCCATCCACAGGAGGGAACTGCATCTGAGCGAGAGGGAGGAGAAGAGAGAACCCGTACATAAGGCAACCCAACAACCGGAAATACGCAAATTCCTATTCTTAGATGGCGATCTGAACGCGCTTCGATTTTTCTGTTTCACTTTTCTGTTCCTATATTCCTTATCCATATACCATCACCTTTCTGTTTTATTTCCAGCATCCCCACACCTCAAACTTTCAGGTGTCATCCGCGAGAGAGGGGAGTGTGGCAAGCATGGCGAGCATGGCGTTGCGTGTCTTATTCGAGGAGGGAGAGAAGGAAAGATTTGTGGTGGAGGTGGGAAGGAGATCATGAAGATCACCGGCATTTGCCCCAGGTGACGACGAAGATGACGCGATGGGGAGACACTCGGGCAGGACCGGAGGAGGATGGATGTGTCAGGGGAGTGGGGAGATACCACTTGTGGTCGTGGTCCTGTGCCCACAAGCTGGACCGAGTAGACAGCCATGGGATAGCCCTGCTACGAAGAAGCAGCAGCAGCAGCAGCAAAGCAGTAACTGCTTGTGGTTTAATGAAAACACATTCACCAGGCATCGCAGCCCATGGAGTTCATTGTCTGTGCAGACCCTCGAACTTAACGCTCAGGGGGGTGTAATGTAGCACTGGGAAATGGGAACCATGTCCAGACCAAAACAAAACCTGAAACCATCGTCGTTCCTCAACCCTGGCTCATCAACAAACCGTACCAGCTTGGCGCAGCCAAGGCCAAAGCTAAAAAAAAATAAAAAAGAACTTTCTTTAACCATGTACTGTATATACAAGGTCAATCCCACTTTCCTGCGTATCCCATCAAACAGCTCCACCGAACATGCCCAAAGTTCCAGAACCATCGTACATACACGGTAGTAAGTACCGCCACTAATTAAGTACATATGTGCGTACTTAGTAGAGTAATGGTCTTGAAAAGTCCAGATCTCATTTCATGCCTAAGCACCTACATAAAATGGCATACGTAATATAAAACGCGAACAACTCCCGGCGGCAAATGATACCATTACGAGCCAGTAGTCCCCATGAACTTCAACAGCCAGCTGAGCTGTGAGGACTGAGGAGCAACTACGAATAGTCACGTGCGTCTCACCGTGTGTCAGGGGCCAAAATCCGAGTCACGTGGGCGCTTGGCGCTTATTCAAACACTCCTCCCACACCTCCCCACAAAAAGCTTGACTCCGAAACGGCCAACTACCGGAGCCGTTGTCAACTCTCCGAGACAAGCATCCATATTTCTAGACAAGCATCATGTCGTACCATGGTCGTGCGGAGCACAAACAGAACAAACTTCACCGCCATCCTTTCCCAAACCATTCAAAGAAAGCTTTACCGTGTAGGTAACTCATGTCGTGTTGCGACTACCTACGGGCCAGATAGGTCGATGAGAAACATCTCAACCTCCAAAACCCGGACGCTGTGTAAAAACAGGCATGTCATATTCCCGCTACGCCTCTCTCCCATCCATCTGTCTACAGTTGCCCCATCATGAGTCCACCCAGTTGCGGCAGGATGAGCCTCCGCCTCCGCCTCCTCCGATGTCCCTCCCGCTTTGGCCGCCTAAGACCCAGGACTGAGGGGCGAAACCTTGACAGGACTCGATGATGCTTTTTCTAACGCGTGATGTAGGAGCCGTTGGAGTCGTTCTTCCGGCCTTGACGCTCCGCCATCTGCAAGTCATACACGTCAGTCTATGGCCAGTATCGAGTGACGCGGTCAAAAATAGCCTGAAAAATCGAGGCCGCCAGCAGGCAAAAGCAAAGCCAAGCCAAGCCAAGCCAAGTGCCGCAAAGCACATCCGGCGGCCGCATCTGCACCCACATGCATGCCACTGCCTGATGACTCCACGATCTGATCCGATCTGCAGCGTGCACTCAAATCAACTGGCTGGCGGCCGGCCACCAACAGCGGCCGGTGGAAAGCCAATGCCGTACGGCTCAGCAAGCGCAGGTCGTTTCGTGAGCCGCCCACGCTTTTTGTCATACCGACATCTACCAGCCAGCTGGCAGCCGATTGTCGCCGCCCACCTCGCACAAGAGTGACAAGACACGGACAGCGCATCGGGTGTAACACCGTCCGGAGGGTGTCGGTGTAGGACAAGACATCCAATCAAACCCGAAGAAAAGAAAGAGGAATGGCCACGACGAGAAGGAGAACGCAACGGGACTGGGGGTGAGCATACCTCAAACTCCTGCAGGCTGCCCTTCTCCAAGATCTTCAGCACCGCCTCGTCGTCCTTGGACGTGCCGAACTCGTTCTCAAGCATAGACTTGGACGCGCCCTCGAGCAGGCCCTGCGCACCGTGGCTGTTTTCCCCAAGACGGGTTAGCAATGCTTCGTCTCCTCCTCAGATGTACAGCACACACGTTGCGTCATAACCCCTCATCCTCTTGTGCTCAACCCCGCCAATGGTGTTACACAGCCGGCCAGAGGCAGCGCGCAGCACACGTTGGATCGGAAAAGAGAGGGAGGGCGGGGGTTGAAGTGGGTGGTGGAAAGAGGAAAAGGAAAACTCACTTGAGCGTCGTAAAGATCTTGAACGACGATACCACCTGCGCGAGCGGCACGCTCTTGTCGTTGCGCCACTTTTGGTAGTCCTCGACACTGTCCAGGAAGATGACAAAGTCCTCGTCGCTGCCCTTGTAGTGGACCTTAACGCGGCTGACGTCTCCGCGCGCCATTTTGAGTGTATTCGGTGATGGGTTAGGGAGATATGAGATTTCGTAGAGAGGCGACCGCTCGGCACGGTAGTTGAGTGGTCGATTAAGTGTGGTAGGTCGGGTTGGTGTAAGTGAAGTAAACTGATGGTGGGAAGGATGAGTTGTTGGAAAAGCGGAGGAAGAAATCGTTTGGGGTTCAGTCAAGCAGTTAAAGAAGGAAAGATTAGGTCGAGCTTGCCTTCTTGTGATAATCAGAATTGGGTTTCTTAATGGGAAAGTCAGATTGTTCCTGAGGATCGCGTGCTCTTTCCCCTCATAAATAAAGAGGCATGGCAGGTTCGAGAGTGACGTCATACGTCATTGGTGACGATGAAAGAGGGCAGAGGCTCCACTTTCGCACATGCGAGCACTGTATGAATCTGCAGCTCTACCTAGGTAGGTATTTGGCACCTTTTGGAGCAGCTGAAGTACCTAGTGATTGGGCTGTTCTGGGCTCAATAGAGCAAACGACCATATAAAGTTGGCATTGGCGTTGCCTTGAAGCCAAAACGGTCCGCACATACTTCGCTCGACGAGATTCCAGCCAGAGAGTCGGTGGGCCACCAGCTTGCCCCAACAGCGCCCTGCAAGTGACGTTAATTTCATGCAGCCAGTAGTCACCCCCTACGCAGTCCTGCGGCCTATGGCCCAACTCCATCATGATCACCACATCCCTGCAGCCTGGTTTCCCGGTCGCTCCTTGACGTCACTCCAATGCTGTAAACATCGTTTCGGAAGACCCCGACATAGCCCAATGTTCATCACTTTTGAGCACTTAATTTAGGTACCGAACTACCCAAATACGTACTATACGCATTGTGCTATGTTTCCCTTCCATCGTCCCGTACAATACTATAACCAAGCGCTCACAAGTAAAACCCCCGAGGATTTCAGTCCAGCTAAGTATACAGTGCCTTCCAACAGGAGCCCATCCAAGCCATCCATTCCACAGCCAAATCCTCTTAATACCAGTAAACAGAACCGCCATAAAAGCCAAAGGAAGGACAGAAAAGGGGGTATCAAATGCTTTTCCAGTCCTCCAAGCCCTTGCCCAAAACCCCCTTTTCCTCAAAAAAGAAAAGAATGAAAGAATGAAAGAATGAAAAAAGAAAGCACAAAAAAAGAAGAACCAACACCCAACCCAACACCCAGTTCCCTTACCTAAACCAGTTCCGAATCCCCTCCACAACCACCTCCCGTCTTCGCACCCCGGCCTTGGCCAATTTCTTCCCCGATATCCGAAGCGACCGCGACCGACTCGAGACTTTGCCCCGGCCCTGACCCTGACCCTGACCCGGCTCCTGACCCTGGGTAAAGGATGGCTCACGCCTCCTCTCCAACCTCACCTCCGCTTCCCGCCCCGATGACGAAATCTCACTAAGACCCGAGTGCTGCAGACTCGGGCGCGATGAAAAGCCAGAACTACTATCATCCTCACCTCCCGAGGCCGTGCGGATGATCACAGACCCCGAACACGACTCGCATGACCGGCGTGTCTCTTCATCCTCCATGGGTCTCACTCCTCCGAGCTCGTCGGGAACGAAGGCACGGCGTGGAGAGCGGCACACCGCTCCGAATGCGTTGCCGTCGTCCGTCTTGGTGTGGGGGTCCGCCATTCCCGGGCTCGAAGCCGGGAAGGTTTGAGGTAGGGACCGGTCCGGTTGATCGGTAATGGCTGAGAGTGTAGGAGGGCGCACGGGCGTATCACCTGCGCTCTGCTCAGCGTTGGGTGTCGTGGTTTCCCAGGAATAGGCCGCCCCCTCGCCTGCTCGCCTTATTGCCTCGGCATCAGCAGTAGCAGCAGCCACGGCCGCAGCACCTCCCCTTTCTCTCTCTTTTTGCTGCAGACTGGCCATGCTTGCCGAGCGCTTGAAACTGCCAGTGATGTTCACAGCGCCCAGCTTCCGCATCATGGAGGACGCCGAAGCCCGGACGAGATGTTCGCTCCGGGACCGGGCGGTTATTCCGGGAAAAGGGAGCGCGTCCCGGGTCCAGACGTCCGAGAGAAGGGCTTCGAGTCGAGCCCGCTCGGCACGAGCTGGGGCCAGCACCGGAATTCTGCTGTTGGTGGTTAGCAGTGACTGCGACCTGTTGATCGACTGCTGGCTTGAAGCTGGCGCCTCCTTGGCGGCGCTGGTATTCTTTAAAATGACTTGATACAAAGGTGATTTTGGTCCGATGGTAGTTGCTCTATGAATCGATATCCTCCTAGCCATGGTTCCTATGAATGATAGTCAACAAACTGGGGCTTCAATTTGCGGCTGATGCGGGAACGCACCTGGCTTTCTAAAAACAGTCCCCAGAGTTTTGATATTCAACGAGAGAAAACTAAAAATGTCTGACTGCATCTGATCTTGGCCGTCAGGGTGGGTTGCTTGTTGGCTGTTCCTCAGCCGCGCACGCCATTCCAACTCTTCCTTCGGAGAGCACGCTGTCAAGATCAGTTCGTACAGCTGGTTGTCGGACAAGAATACGATCTTCCATGAATACCGCGCTGTGTGGCATTGGAGCCCTGCATCTGCTGTCAGCAATTGCCAGCCAGGGAAGAGAAGGGTATCTGGTGAGTGTCTCTACCTCGCCCATTATCAACTTCTTCAATTTTTATGTTACCCAGAGCAATACAAGCCTGGATTGTATAGATCTGGTCGAACCTGCCGGCCGTGGCAAGACAAAGCCAGTTACGGTACAAGAGGGCAGCCATGTACTGCCCGTTGACGCCATCCTTCGTCTGCCAGCAGACGTGGAGGGCACCGCAAAGCCACACGTGGCCAAATGAACGAATGCGATTCTTCGAGGCGGCGTCGAGCTGCTACTGTACATGTTAGCCAGAGTGCAAAGTGGCTACCGACAACCGCTCTGACCTGATCTGGAAATGCAAGGCGGTCCTGGAGGATCCACGTCTTTTCCAACACCGACTTGGTTCGAGAGTCGTTTGTGGCCCGGTTGATCTCGGCCGTGGCCTCACGGAGCCTGATGAGTGTGTTCTCAATCTCCATGTGCGAATAGGGGCAATCAATCACAGGCGTGGTTTTCAGCAGCTCCGAGAAGAGGAGAGGATATTTGCATACTCGTTGGATCGGCTATTCTGTCAGCAATAGTTCTGCAAGCGGCTGGTGTGGCTCTACCTTGACAAGAAGGTCGCCGATGGTGAGGGCTCTTCTTGGTTGATCGTCACGGCTGTCGGCAGAGCCCAGAGATGAAGCCAGAACCTCGAGCCCCTTTTGGTACGATGACCAACCGGGCATCATTCGGTGCGCCGCCGCAACATCTTTGATCATCAGTTCATACTTTGCACCGTACTCCTCGTAGATGAAGAAACGATTCATCTACAAATCAATAGCATTGTCAGCGTATGGTGCTGGGGCTCTACAGCCGCGCGATGGGGGCTTCCACTTACCCTCTTCAAGAAGATCTTCGCAACCTCGGCCGCCGTCTGGGGTTCTGCCACCATCCCCGGGTCGTCTCGTGGGCACGGTATCCCGTCACTAGCCTCCGGTACCGCATCCAGGCTTCTCCAGCGGCGATGTCCCCGAATTGCGGTGTTCGATTGGGTCGGTTTCACTGGAAGGTCGAGTTGTGTATACTCTGAGCCTGGCACGGCCCGATATAACCCACCGAGGATTTCCTCATGAAGCTCCACAATATCGTTTAGGTTCTGGTTGATAGAAGATCGCAGACCTACAGGAGAAGTGGGCAAGGAGGCGAGGATTGTAATGTAGACCTATAGGGGGGGGTTAGAGTCGCTAGTGACGGCGAGTTCATAAACATACATTCATCAAAAACCGCACGTCCCCGATGTAGCCCTCTTCTGTGCTGATAAGCTCCTCCAAGATACGCCGTCTCTGCAAGGCCCGCTCGATGACGGCGGGATCCAGGGGAGCCGGCTTCTCTGGGCAAAAGCTATCTCCGGAAAGCCGGGGTCCGGAGACGGAAACCTTGCTGCTACGATCCGTTTTCGCGCCACGGCAGGATCGAAGCGTAGTTTTCCGCGAGCGTGTTAACACGCTCACTCCTGTCATAGATATGCTGGCACTTTTAGCTCCCGTGACGAAGGCAAAGGATGAGTCGGAGGACGAATATCTGTGATGAGCTGGCTCTTCGGCTTGAGTATCCCCATGCTCGGTCTCGTGAGGCCATGGAGGCAGGCTGCCGTCATAGCCCAGCATGCCCTGCTGCCGCAACACCCTCTTATGCAACGTCCTTATCCATTTTTGGAACGGTTTGGCCGGACGCGGTACCGGTTGGCTGATGCATTGGTCGTCTTGCGTGTCGTCCCTGGAGAGATATCCTGTATTCTCCAACTCATGCTCCTGCTCCTGCTCCTGCTCCTGCTCCTGCTCCTGCTCCTGCTCCTGCTCCTGCTGCTGCTCCTGCTGCTGCTGCTGCTGCTGCTGCTGCTGTTGTTGTTGTTGTTGTTGTTGTTGTTGCCAGATGGGCATCCCGAGCATGACCTCTCGCGCACGCCCATCCTCCATGCTCCCTGGACCGTCTTTTCCATTACAACCTGCCGGGTTTGTCTCAGAGTCGGCATCTTCGGGCTGCTCGGGACCATTGGTCGAAACGGGCGAGGTGAGGTTTGAGGACGGGAGGTTAGGTTCGACACTCATGGGTTGCATCATGTGTCGCCGAGCTCAGGAAACGGGATACGAAATGGGGCGTGTTCCAACAACACACATAACGATGCAGGACCTGCTGCCAGTGGATTCACTCAAAGCATGATATAGAGAATGCCAAGCCCAACAACGCAAAGCCCACGGCGAGGCAGGGTGCAGATGGGGCCGTTGGCGGTGAGTCTTAACGAGGGTAGCGCGAGTATCTAACGAGGGTGACGCGAGCAGGAAGGAGCAGACACAGAAACCTCAAGATACAATACCCCACGGTTCGTGTAAGCGCAGAAGGAACGGCCGCCCCGGCCTTATACCCCTCCAACTTTCAAGGTTTGCCCTATTAAGCCAGATACCGGATTAGGTCATTGCCTCGAGGCATGGAAAACTAGAGTGGAGAGAATGGCAGCCACAACCGGGCCCGCCCTGTCTCGCTGGGTGCGGTGACGGACAAATGCGTGATGCACTGCGGAAGCCAGCACACTGGCGTGAAGAGGGGCCTTGATTGATCATTGGAGCGTCATCCAGACTGCCACGATGGATATTGGATGTCCGGACCCAGCCACGTCTTCTGGCCCATTGGTCCCGACCGCCATTGGGCAGCACCCCACGGCCCCGATCCATGACGACGCGGCCGGAGCAAAGTCGCTGAGATCTGCTCTTTTGGATGTTGCACAACATTCATCTAAGGGCCGGCAAGTACATGCACAGGGAGGGGCGGGTGTTTGCCCCGCGCCGTTCTGGCCTTGAGGTGGGCTTGTGTTCGTTTCCAGGCAAGTCCCGGATTCGGATCGAACAGGGCCAAGGCCGGACATCACATCCCCTCACTGCTGTTGTCGAGGCTTGAGCGGAAAAGGAAAGATGCCGTGCGGAATGTGTGGCTTCCAGCCTTATTAAAAGGCATTCGTTGGGCTTTGATAAGTCAGGGACCCGACAATGAATGCAATGGAAGCACGTTCCGTCACCACTTAGCGTTGGGCTGCATAGGATTCGGATTCGCAACCGGGGTTACCCCCTGGCGTTCCGCCAGATCGGGACGCCCGCCAGCCCTAGGCCCCTCCATTGCAGGTGCCCCTCTATGTAACTTGTAAAGCCAAGCTGCCTTTTATACCCCGCGTGCATTCCGGTGTCCGAACGCGTCATTTGTGGTAGGCTGATTGCAAGACCGCGTCCAAGTCCCGAGACTGATCGCCGTCTGCAACGCATGCCTTGAATCCCCTTGAACTCATGGACCGCTGCTGGTCTGGAATGGGTTTGCAATTAGTAGAACCATGAGCAACCTCCACGCGCCCACCATCCCTTCGGGGCCGACCACGGCGCCCGTCGCAAACGGAAATGCGACACATCTCACCATCGCTGAGCTCCAGCGCAAGAAGGACATCATTGAGGGGGAGCTCAAAGCGCTCGGCGGCGTCCTTGATTCCGTCCGTGATCTTCATTGATTTGCCGGAAAATGGCAATCCGCTGACGAGAGTCCGCAGCACGGCGTTGATATGAACACCAGCCTCCTTACTCCGGATGGATTTCCCCGCGCCGACATTGATGTGGCACAGAGTAAGGAAACAACGCCTCTGGGTGTCTTGGAGCTTGGCAAGCTGATTGCTACAGTCCGGACGACGCGGTCGCGGATTATCCACCTTCGAAACGACTGGAAGGATCTGATGGCCGTCATCGAGAAGCGACTGCACGAGCACTTTGCCAGCATTGAAGAAGACGACACCGGAGCCACCGAATCTACCATCGACACTTTGACGCTGAGAGATGCAGTGCCCGAGACGCTCGACCGCCCCTTTGCCAAGGTCAATACGGTGGTGGTCAACAGCCCGGCTGCGACGGCCGGTCTCAAGCCTGGCGACCTGATTCGCAACTTTGGCTACGTAAACCTCGAGAACCACGACGACCTCAAGAAGGTGGCCGAATGCGTCCAGGGAAACGAAGGGGTAAGGCGCCGCCCACTACGCCGCGTGCAGAGTGAAGAACAAGGCTGATTCGCGTCGCAGCAAAACATCCTCGTCAAGGTCTCGCGAAACAGCGGAGGCGCCAGGCCGCAGGAACTCCGGCTGACACTAATACCGCGGCGCGACTGGGGTGGCAGAGGAATGCTGGGGTGCCATATCCTGCCTCTGTAAGCTGAGCTACGGTACGAAGCAGGCAGTGGCAGTTAATGCCAGCAAATAGGCAGCACGCCCATCCGGTTGGGCTCCGGCTGCTTGGGCTAAAATCGGCGGACCTGCGGCGTCTCCACTTGGGCCTTGAGCAGTGGCCTTCGGGCTGCATTATCCTCGGGTTAGGCATTGAGACCAGTGGACAAAATCCAGCATCAGAAACGATAGGACAGGGCGTGGGAAGATAGCGAGAACTCTACTATGTACCAAAGTCGCTTGAGAGCATGACCAACGCTTTGATTCAGTAGGAAGTAGGCAGCAAACAAGCTCCACGGCCGACGTGATGAACAGTCAATCATGAAATTGAAGCTTCAGAAGACAACCTCGTGAAAAACCCGGCCTGTAAGGCGTTGGTGGGAGTTTGAGAATACTCTTTAGGTGGCTGTGTGTCATCATTGAAGCCCGCGGCGGCGAATTTGCGAGTCAAAGCTTTTTGCTACCGATGCAGCGATGGTATCTTCCTTTCAGAACAAGGAGCAAGCACCGAAACGAGAAGAAACCCCTCTAGCTCCTTCCAAAGCTCCCTGTGCCGCACGGGCCCGCTAGGTCACGTGTTTCAAAATCACCCCGCCGCCCAACGAGTTTTTCGTCAAGGCTGCTGTGGTGGTTCCAAGGAGCTGCCTTTTGAAAACAACATCACTCCCCGGGTGCCACTCATTCTTGCAACCCGACCACAACCACCTCTTCCCACTGCCTCCACAAAAACCCGAACAGTGCGTGCCCATCCGCGATATCGTCGCTTCTTCTCAGCGATTCCATCTCGGGCCTTTCTCTACAAAAGCCCCTCCTTCGCCTCGCAAAGCTGACGTGGGCTGCCTAGACGCGATTTCCTCTTCCTCGCATTTAATCGACTTAATCGACACATCCACACAATATGGCTCAGCCTCAGGAGCACACCCCGACCTTCAAGCTGGTCCTTGTCGGTGATGGTGGTACCGGCAAGGTGAGTTTGCTGTTGTTATTGCTGTTGCCGCCCTTTATCTCGACCCTCGTTGCGCCGACTGCGGGGTTGACGAGTGGGCACCATCACCATTCACCCCCCGCTAACACTGTCTGGTTTAGACCACCTTTGTCAAGCGCCACTTGACTGGTGAATTCGAGAAGAAGTACATGGCCACCCTGGGTGTCGAGGTTCATCCGCTCGGCTTTAGCACCGTAAGTCGCTTCCTGCCGACCCGACGGTTGGGGTACCGTGACCGGTTTGATACTAATGGCGCCCGCAGAACTTCGGCCAGATTCAGTTCGACGTATGGGACACTGCAGGCCAGGAGAAGTTTGGCGGTCTCCGTGATGGCTACTATATCAACGGCCAGTGCGGCATCATCATGTTCGATGTTACCTCCCGCATCACCTACAAGAACGTCCCCAACTGGCACCGTATGTTTACAATGGCGGAACGAGATTTGCTCAAGGGCAGCGCTGACGGTGCAACCAGGTGATCTCACCCGTGTCTGCGAGAACATTCCCATCGTTCTCTGCGGCAACAAGGTCGATGTCAAGGAGCGCAAGGTGAAGGCCAAGACCATTACCTTCCACCGGAAAAAGAACCTCCAGTACTACGACATCTCTGCCAAGTCCAACTACAACTTCGAGAAGCCCTTCCTCTGGATCGCCCGCAAGCTCGTCGGCAACCCCGCTCTAGTACGTTTGGACCCCCGAAATTCATTGGGCGCATGAGGCCTTTGAGCTAACGATGCCATCAGGAATTCGTTGCTGCCCCTGCGCTAGCCCCTGCTGAGGTAGTGGTCGATCAGAACCTCCTGGCTCAGTACGAGGCTGAGATCCAGGCGGCCGCTAACGAGCCCCTGCCCGACGATGACGACGACCTTTGAGCGGCTTTGACGCAGGCAGCTCGGTCGAGTACATTGGGAGTGGTTCAGAATTGGTAATGCCCGTTATGAAAGGATAAGACGCATCTTCCGAGGCACGCACAGATGGCGATTCAGGCATTTGGGACGGGCGATGGGAGGAGCACGTATTGGAGGGCTGAGGGAAAGATATCGGCGCGGGGTTTCGATGGAGGGACGGGGCGGCGGCCAACATGATTTCTATTTGGTTTGGTTGACCCAGAAGCAAACAACCAAATACGCAAGCTAGATCTGAACAACATTGCTGCATAAATTGCGGCGCTAGGTAGATCAATATGAGACGTCAGTCTCGCAAAAAGCAAACCCCTGCCCCTCCTTTCGGAGACGTGAAGTGAGCGCCGCCTTCTCATCGAGCAAGACTTTTTAGGCTTCAAGGCGGTGAGGCCCCGCTGTGGGGCGCAAGTTGTCATGACATCAACGAGGCGATGCTGCGCAGGCCGTGGTGCTTTGTCAGCAGGACAATGCTCTTGACATCAGCCAAGCGCTGAAATCTTCCATGGCCACCTGCTCTTTCGGTGTGCTTTCACTCCCTGAAGCCGTTGCTTCCAGATAAGGTTGATCAAAATACAAAACTAACATAACATGATTGGGTCGAATGGCACAATGCCTCTCTGTTTGTGTGGGGATCCTGATAAAGCGTATCCAACCAAGGACCCAAACAAAAACACGACATATTGTGTACATAGTAGCACAAATCAACCAATGAGGACTGGCTTGCTCGGTTCACGGTTGGCCCGCCATTTTACGTATGATTCTTTCCTATTCGGGAAATAAGACTTCCACAAACACGGCACTCAGTCCCCGTCTGATTCTTCAATTATTATTATCGGTCTCCTGTAGGGTGGTGGCACTCACCGGCCCATGGTTTTTAATAATAAAGGCCAAGGTGGTTAACAAAAGAGCAATCCTCTGCCCTCGCGCCGCATCAGGCACGTCTCAACGTAAAATGTACGACTTAATCGGCGACCACCGCAGCCTTGATGATGAGATGACCATAATAACTCACCTTGGTCGACGCAGAGCACGGCCTAGACAAGCATGGCTACCTTTTTTTATTTGTTTTTATTTTATTTTTTAAGTCACGGCAGCGAACCGAAACCATGATGTCTACTAAACTAGTTAGTAGCATCCTCAGCTTGGAGGAAGCCGGCCTTGTCAACCGACACACGACGTGGTTTCTTTTCCCGCATTTTGTTTGTTTGTTGGGTGATGAAACTGACCAGTACCGGAACGGACTCTCTCCTCCCCATCGAGCCTGAGCCTGAGCCTGACCACGACGCATGCTTCACCCTCTTGCGGCCATCCTTGACCCGCCCAGGTGTGTGGGTCTTACTAACTATTGCTTCCGTCCATAGCAACACCTGGCCCGGTACTATTTGCGATGGAAAGAAATGGGAATTGGAACGAAATGCCAAAAGTACTGCAAGTTCACCCATATGTGGTAAGTCGCTGAACCTGTTTGGCGATATGAGGCTACATGAAGATAGCAACAATCTCCCAACCTAATTCTCAGAGTTTCAGAAGACGTCATGTGTATTTCGAGGTGCACCGAGATTGATGAGGAAACTCGGGTCAAGGACGGACATTAAGGTTTATATATTCAAGAAATTACTTCAGTAAAAAAGCCCTTCAGCGCGAGTTGGACGCCCAAAGACAGCGTAGAAACAACGCAACCATTTCCACCCCTTCACTGAGAGAGACCAGGAGATATATAGAAAAGAGCCCATCTACTAGTCTAACCCTTTCCCTGTCATCTCCCCCTTAGATACCAGGTGTCGTGAAGTCGGGGCCCTGTGGCCAGTTGCCCAACTGGGCCGGGTCACCACCGATGCGCACGTACACACCGACGGCGGGCACGCCGCCGTCGAGCACGAAGAACTGGTACCAGCCCGGCGGGCAGATGTTCTTGTTCAGCGGCGCGTCGACCTTGCACGCGGTGCCCGTGCAGGTGACCTTGGGCATGATGGTGCGGGCGCCCATCGAGTTGCCGTGGGTGCTCGAGACGGAGCCGAGGAGGGTGACGGTGATGGCGCCGTTGCGGGCGGCAGCGCCGAGGGTGAAGGGAATATCGGTCGCGCCCCAGGCCCAGTTCTTGTTGGCGATGGTGAAAGTTGGGCGGGGCTTGCCGTTGAGGAGGTAGGGCGGGACGAACACCTCAACACGGTACTCCTCGGGGTTCTTGCCGTCCTCGGGGTTGGAACCCGAGATGAGGACGCGGCCGTCGAGAAGGGTGATAGCCTCGGAGTGGTACATGCGGGCAATGGTGGTGTTGGCGGCGACGGTGATACGCGAGCCGAGCGGCTTCTCGGGGTCGTACAGGAGAGCGTTGAGGTTGGGGCCCACGCCGAGACCGAAGCCGGCCACACCGTGCAGCGCGCCGTTGGCGATCAGGTAAGTGCCGTCGGGGAGGGGAGCCATGCAAGACATGACGCGGAAGGACGGCATGCGCTCAATCTTCCATTCGGGGGTGGCCGCCTCGGGGTAGATCGACACGCAGTTGTCGATGGCGTTGCCGGGACCCTCGGTCGAGCCGCCGCATACCAGGACGCCGAGCGGGTCGGTGTACGGGTACTTCTGGGGAAGAAGAACGGCGGTACCTTCGAGAGGATACGTGCGGCCGCCCTTGTCGTCGTTGACAGCGCCGGGAGCGTTGGGTAGCGTCTTGAGGGTGGCGAAGGTAACGGGGTCCAGGATTCGCGCCTCGTTCCAGTACTGAACGAAAATGCCGCCGCCGGGAAGGACGCAGAGGAAGGGGTACAGGTTGTTGGGGTGCGTGCGATCCAACCAGTCCATGTACAGCGGCGCCTGTCCGGTGTAGGGCAGAATCTCAATGGAGGGAGTGGCAGCGTCGTTAGAGCCGATCGAGCCACCGATAACCATAACGGAGCCGTTGGCCATGATCATGGCGCTCGGGTACCAGCGGCCGGCCTGGAGCTTGAGAACATTGACATTCTCCTGCCAGTCGTGGGTGCCGGGGGTACCGGGCTCACCATCTGGCCAATACAGGCGAGTACCATAGGTTGCGTCACCTGCCCAACCACCAATGTTGAGCTGCCGGCCAGCCTTGTCAGGCAGGGTCACGCCAGCGGCGCAGAAGACGTCCGTCTTGATGTGAAGAGTGCGGAAGGTCTTGGTGGCAATGTCCAGCTCATAGGCGCCGGTCTCGTTGCCCGGGCCAGTCGCACCCTTGGAGATGAACGAGACCTTACCGGTGATGGTCTCCTGAGTGATGAGCGGGATGTTCACGCCGTCGACGAAGAACTGGTACTGGCCGGCCCGGTAGTCCTGCGGGAAATCCCACGAATAGAACGGAGTGCCGGTCCAGAAGTAGGTCGAGAGGCGGGCGAGACCGCCGCAGATGGCGGACGCGTTGCCGACGCAGGGGATGTTGCACTCGGTCTCCGGGCGGAAGGTGGCGCCGTGGGTAGCCATGTTGGCCGGGTCGCCGCAGTAGCATTCTTCACCATACTCGAGGCCAGCAGCATGGTAGCCGAACTGAGCACAGCGGTCCAGGCACATCTTGGGTGTCATGACACCAGGGAAAAAGAGCTGCCAGTAGAAGGTGCGCTTGTCGTTGATATTGTCCTCGGCGCAGCCCTGGTAGGTCCAGTCACCGACGCTTGGCTGCGGAGCCGGGGGAGCGTACATCTGAGGAACGCCGTTAGAGACGATGCTCAGGCGGTCGCCAGCACCGCACTTCTGGGCGGGGTTGCCAGGGCAAGCAAAGCTGCAATCAGACTCAGCAGTCTTGGCGCCGCCATTGTAGACGGCATTGCCGCAGAAGCACTGAACGCCGTACTCGGTGCCGGAGATGGTGTAGCCGGCAGCGGCGCATGCGTTGGCGCAGGTCGCCGGGCTGTTGTTTGGAGGATCGGCAATCTGGTGCGGAAGAATACGGCCCTGCTTTCCATCAATCCAGCAACCCTGGTAAGTCCAACCCTCGGGAACACCAGTAACGACAGGCGGGGGGGAGGTGGTTGACGGCCCAGCCGCCGTGGTCGAGCTGGGGGGAGGGGTGCCGTCCCTGGCATACACAGACAGGCGATTGCCAGCGCCGCAGTACTGGCCCGGGGCGCCCGAGCAAGTCATGCTACAATCAGCGGCCGGCGCGAGAACCGAGCCGGCGTTAAAGCTGTTGCCGCAGTAGCATTCGCGGGCGTACTCGACACCGAAATACGTGAAAGCGGAGCAGTACGCCTGGCAGGCCTCGAGGGTCATGTCGTCAGAAGCAAAGGTGGCAGCACTCAGGGCGCGCATGCCTGTCGCCTCGGTATAGCACCCATGCCATTCATAGTTGCCGACAGTCTCCGGTTGAGACGGTCCGGCCGGGTTGCCGCCGCCACCGGTGGGGCTTCTGAATATTTGTCAATGAATGAATCCAGACATCGGATTACGAAGTAAAAAGCTTACGGTCCAGCAGACGAGGTTGCCGTTGGGTTGTACTGGTCCTGGTAGTTGTAGACGTTGAGACGGTTACCGCCACCGCAGTATTCGCTGCTGTCGCCATTGCAGACCATGTTGCAGCCGCTGGTAGCGGGAGCGCCGCCGTTAGCGATGGTGTTACCGCAGTCTGTCCGAGTCAGTCAGTTTCTTCCCCGCTCGACAAGGGTTGAAACCACATACAGCATTCTCCGCCGTACTCGACGCCGGCAAGGATGAAGTTGGCCGCGCGGCAGGCAGCGGTACACTTCGCAACTGTCATCTCAGCCGCAGGAATGCCGCCGGCTCCGTAGGTAAGCGCGCGGCCAGTCGTGCCCTCTGCGTAGCACCCCAGGTAGTTGTAGTCATTGACACCCGGGTTCACTTGCGGCCCAGAAACCTCGGCTGTGTGGAAAAGCGAGAGTCTGCTTCCGGCTCCGCAAGGCTGGGTGGCGTCTCCCGAGCAGGGCATGTTGCAGACGGCGTCGGCAACCTTCTCGGCGCCTGTCGCAAGGCTGCTCCCGCAGAAGCATTCGACCGAGTATTCCGTGCCGGCATACGGAAAGCCCTTGGATGCGCAAAAGGCGATGCAGGACTCGATTGTCATGTCCTCGCCATCAGCGTAGGCAGCGCTGTTGATCGTCCGGCCGGGCACATCGGTGTAGCAGCCTTGGTACGTCCATCCTTCCGGGAGCTCCGCGGGCACGGAGAGCTGGGCAAGCGAGAGTGGGAGCTACAGGACAGGTCAGTCAGATATTCATTCCTTTCTCGGCCCGGATCTTTGGCCAAACAATGGGAGGGCTCTTACCGAAGACAGGAGGAGAGAAGAAAAGAGCGTTCTTGATGGTGAGGCCTTCATGGTGAAGACTGGTGTGTCCGAGAAGCGGACGTCAACACCGGGACAGGACAGGACAAACGAGCGTCAAGGTCGGGGTAAAACAGAATCAAAGGGAGAGCAAAGCGAGGATGTGGGGGGTGACATTTTTAAGATATACACTTCCTCAGCCACGAGGCGGGTCCATCGTGCCGAGCCCGCCATGAGGTGACATGGCCGAGGACGAGGGCTGTTCTCCCTCCTTGCGGGATAGGCAGGGGTGAGCTACGCCGGGGCTAGCAGCCCCCCAACGACGCGCCGGTGGCCAAGCCATCAAGTAGAACAACCTGGCCAAGACGAGAAGCGAGAGCGAGTGGGCCGAGTGCCCATCTTGGACAGGGCAGCAATCCAAGATTGCAGGGGGGGGCTCCAGCTTGGAGGGTGAATGCAACAAGGGTCTTCACAACACCTACGTGCAGGAGAACCATGCAGCACACCGTTCCTCCGTCCTCTCCCGGAATCTACACTATTGAGAGCAGGCGACAGGCCTGGCCGTTTGAACATCTTGAATCCTTGAATTTCCCTGGTCCGAATCGTGGATTTTCCTTTTGGCGCGCGGAGCTGAGGGCGCTAGGGGAAATGACAGCTGTGGCTTGCTTGGGGATTTTGTGAGCCGGAACCCCTGGAGCGCCCGTGCGAGATGCAGGAACAGGTGGTGCTTCTGGTCCCATCTCTTGTATGTACAGTACCTGTATGTACATAGCGACTTACAACTCCCGCGCCGTGACGACCTCCTGTGTGCCCTGCGAACGTCTTGACACGGCAGACTTTGGTATGTACATTGTACACAACTCTCTCGATCGTCGCCAAACAGAGAGCCAGACGCCGATTGTGGAGATTGAGAGTGCCAAGATGCAAGTCCAGATCGAGCTGGCTCGCTCTCATATCCCAGTCCAGGAACCGCAAATCTCTCCAGGCGTAGCCCTGCGGGGACTGCCGGGATGGCTTGGCCTTGCTGCCAACCTGGGGGCCATTGGCCGGGCGGGCCAATGTGCGTGTGCCAGAGAACCGGGCTGCATTGCGATGTCTGTGACACCAAGCTTGTGGCTTGCGCAGCCCACGGGCAATACGAGGAGGGATACCGTTGATCCGAAATCCTAGCTGTTCTGCGAATCCCTTTCTTGTCAGTCTCTCGCCGGCGGCTTTTCTCCGGGTCCGGGTCAAGCGCAGTCCACGTGTCCCGGCCAAGCCGAGTGGTTTCCTCGTTATCCCTTTTTCTTTGGTGCCAGGTCCTTTTGGAGCTATCGAAAGGCTGATCCTGGCTGCTGGGACGGACTGACTATTGACATCTCGGTCGATACTGTGTAAAGTTTGTACTTCGTACACAGTCCAGCCCACTCTAGTCCGTCCAGTCCCATCGAGAGAGCCCCCATCGTCAGAGAGTTTGCTGAATTGGACACAGAATCGCCTGACGCAGTCAATCGGCGACTCGCTGCCACTTCCGGCACTAACCCGTTTTTTGAGCATCACAAAAACTCAGCTTGAAAAAAGGTCAAATAGTCGGTGTTGCTGGGGCCGCGATCGAGGTCGCGATTGGCCGCGCATCATTCGAGAATTTTTGGCGAAAAGGAGCTGAGAGCACCCAAAGCAGATAGTGAGCGCCACTGTGACCCAGTTCCTTCCCCCACCGTGCCTGACAAGAAACCGCGCTTGCCCGAGACGGATCCAACAAAATTACGGAAAGTACCTCTGTCGATGCCTCCTGCGTCATGGAAGGAACGATCAGGGGAAGTTCATTGTTCTGTCTGATGCCACGAGAGGTTCCCCTGAACATTCAACGTTGTCCCCGGCTTCTGCCAAGCCGGTATTGTTACAGTACCTTACCTCAGTGCTCTCTTTCTTCGCTGTCTGGTATCGACATGGCGGGCCAACGACCCATCCATGATGCTGCACGGGTCCAGATTGGATTCCACCACGCTGGAAGCGTCTTTTTGTCGATCTCGTCTGCCAAGGCTTTCCCGGCTTTCTTTGGCAAACTTCATCCCTATCTAGATGCCGCGCCGATAACTCCATGGACGACACGTGTCGAGGAGCCCTATTTTTGGCCTCATCCACCGGATAGGATGCTTGCATCCGCCGGTGTATTGTACGTTCCTGGTGGGATGGATGCGTTCCGAGGTTTGGCTACTCCCCACACCCGGGCTGGTGGCATTTGTCGACGCAGGGAGTCGGCCACCCGAACTGAGTTCGGCAGCCGATGGTTCGCCCGGTCCCGCCTCCCGTGCACTTCCGGTGGCCAGCGACCTAGATGATCTTCCAGCGATCTACGGATCATCCGATAACCATATTTGCGGGCTTGGAATCATATTTTTATCACCTCCTGGCAAAAATGGCACATCGAAACTCCGTCGACACGCTTCACCAACTCTTTATTATCAACAATGAAAGGGGTTTTTAACCCTCTAGAATAGGCCCTATACGTCACAAGAGGGGCAGGTGACTGCTCGGGTTGCACAGACGTGGAGAAGTGTTCCGCGCCTGCCTGCAGGAGCATCTCAACTCGTATCTGCTTGCACCCCGCTGATGTTATCTGCTTACGGTACTGTCGATCTATTGGTGAAACGGCTCGACAACACCACTCTCAGGAAAAGGAATCAGAATTTCATTGCACCATATCCCCCTGCTGGCCAGATCCGGAAACCAACAAAAAAAAAAAAAAAGACTCAAAACGTCTCGTGCTCTTTGGTATGTACCAATCGCCACACATGACGCTATTGAAATCCCCATGTTTGTCGAGGAATTCGAGGCCCAAGATTGGGTGCCAGGAGACCGCCAAAGCATACGAAATCCGCCCGACTTGCTGACATGGCCAATGTGAACTATCTTCGGGTGTGATGTGCCGTGCGGCCCTCACAAACACGAGGCGGTGGGGGGCTCGCATGCATGACACCCACAACGCTGCTGCAATGCGACGCCTCCGCTGGCTTGGTCGCACCAGTTCAGTTGAGCAATCGTTCGATGAACCGCGATTTCCTTAGGAGCCGGAGAGGGAGTCAGCGAGTTTGCCATGCCCAGACATCCGACTTCAGCCGCATTGACCAAGCCCAGGAACCGTTGGCCCAGGCCGACCTGCATTTTCACCTGGGCCGCCACACCTTTTCACTTTGCGTGCCCCAGACCAGTCCCGCCTCGGCCCACCACCCCAACAACAAGGGCCCAAGACGAGCCGATTGCACGCTCACCGAACATCTTCCCTTGCTTGGCCTGAATTTTATCAGTCGCAGAGTACGCACACGCACCACATCAGGCAGCGACGGGTCGGAAGGCACTCAATATATGTGTCAACACAGCGTGTCTCTTCTGCAATGACACAGTAGGATCTGCGGCTCGCCAAGCGTCCAGCTGGCCGTCAGAAAGCGGTTAGAGATTGAGCTGAACAACAAGAGTGCCTCCGCTCCTTCGCGGACTAACCGGAGATACGCCGTCCTACCAGTCACCACACGGGTCTCTCTTGAATGGCATGGCTCGGGAATCAGAGAGCATGGCAGGCGGGACGCTGGGGATTCTCAACGACACACCCTTGGAACCCAGCACGGCTCTTGGATGAGCAAGCGAGATTGACGTTATCCCTGCAGCATGTAAAATCGTAGCCACAGCCCGCAGTATTCGTCACCAGCAGTGCTGCCCTACAGCTTCTTCTTTCTCCCTCTTTCCGATCCCGAGAGTGGTCTCTCTGCACACTGGGAACTATTAGGCATGTGCGCAGAGACAAAAGTTCAGGCCTGCCACCAGCGGTGATACTGCGTCCTCTACCGTGGCACCGGTTGAAGATCAGTCGCACCACACTGGACAGTCATTGGCCATCAGAGCCCCTGACCGATTCCGACCAATTTACGACCTTCCAGATTCAGCGCCCTTTTCTGGCAAGGCTCTTCGCTTCATCGAAACGTCATCATTCGACGATGCGTCGTAGTGACTGGTATCCCAATATACACCGCAGCATTGTTCTGGTGGGTGTGCGCCAGGGGTCCAGTGGTTCTGGGATGCTACATACAGCCCTCTCTGAGCCAATATTGAGTCTTGTGTGTTTTGACTATGTATGTACATCTCA
The DNA here is from genome assembly GCA_023628455.1 of Chaetomiaceae sp. B2702. Classification (NCBI taxonomy): domain Eukaryota; kingdom Fungi; phylum Ascomycota; class Sordariomycetes; order Sordariales; family Chaetomiaceae; species Chaetomiaceae sp. B2702. The sequence continues at coordinate 37,356 of JAMAKP010000095.1, read as the reverse complement.
AGACCCAAAGCAATATTATGCGACCAGCTGTTGTGACTGTTATTAGTGACAAACAGTAGCATGGCTTTACGGGGGAAATCTACAAGTGACGGTGAGATGGTCTGTGTCGTTCTCAAACAAAGTCTTGAACAGAGAGTATTTTGGCGACAATGACCGCCAGCCTTTATGTTTATCAGTACTTATATATAAGGGGGAGCGGCTATAGTTTTCCCTATCCTATGGTTGGATATGTACTTCACGACACCATCACACTACCAGGGCTTACCCTCCGTTTCATGAAGCCGTTGCCCTCATGGAATGCCCTTGTCTGACATCACCAACATCCTCCACCGCATCTCAGTCTCAGCCGTGACGTCTTGCCCTACACACACCCCATTTATCATCATCATCATCAGATTAGGTAAAGTACTTGCCCATCAAGCACCTCCCGTCGACACCCTCGCTAGGACGTGCCGCCCATCATACAGATATCTTCCGCCCCCAACACCCTCCCGATCACACTCTCGAAAGCGCCCCGCCCCATGCACGCCCCGTAATGCGGGCACTTGACGATCGGGACAAGCTCCTTCTTCAGCGTGTCCAGCACGCCCTGCGCCATCAGCCGCCCGGCCCCAAACCGCCTGACCAGCTCAAACCACGCCTGCACGGGCGTGAGCTCCAGCTCGTCGTCCGGGTTGAGGGAGGACGCGAGCCCGTGCAGGGAGTGGAGCGTCAAGGCGGACGTGGTCCATGAGAGGAGCCCCTCATCTCCACCTGCGGCTTCGGTTCTCGCTGCACCAATTCCAGTTCCAGCTCCGGTCCCAGCGCCACTTCCGGTACCGCCTGCGGCAGAGGAGGTTGGGTCTGCAGTGCTACTGCCGGGTACAGGGCGGAGCGGGGTGGACGAGCTGGAGAAGAACCGGGGGATTACCGTCGAGCGCAGGGCGGCTTTGAAGATGTGCTCGGGGGCGTTGCGCAGCGCCAGGCTCGTGGCCATGAGGGTGTGCCCATTAGCTTCGAAGCCGATCAGTGGGCTGGTGTAGACGGTGTCCGGGGGCGGCGGGTCGTAGAGAGAGGGGTGGAAGTGCCAGCGGCACATGTGTTCAAGACTATCATTTTGGGGGGAGAGTCAGTCATGATGTGTGTGTATGTGTGGGGGGGGGAAGGGGGGGGGTTTGAATTTGCGTGGACTTACACCAAGATGAAGTTGATTGCCGCATGTGTTTGGATGGGCGTTAAGTCGGGGAGGGTGGCATCAGCGGTGGAGGAAGTGTCCTGCGGCGAGGGTAGGGTGGAATGAGCGGAGGTTGGCGGACTGCTGATGTAGAACGTCGGCGCGTTGATGGCTTCGTCGAAGCCGAGAGTGAGCGTGACCGTATCAAACTTTTGCTGGACTTGTTCAGTGTTGTGGTTGGGCGGAACTGGCTGGGACGTCTCTCTCAGCAGGGAGACGCCCTGGTCTAGCGACAGGGGCAATGATCCCCCGGCGTTCACGGCCTTCTGTATCTGCTCCCTCATGGCCTTGTTCTCGTTCAGAAGGTCCCGCGTCTCGATCTCGGTAGCCTCTATCATGTCGCGGATGCGGGCGACGTCCATCTCGAGCTGCTTGACGTAGTTCGCCTTGCGCTGCCGGTGCTGGGTCTGCGCCTTGCGTACCTGGGCCCGTCGGACCTTGGCCTTGTTTGCCGCCGTGTCGGTCTCTGCATCTGGGGCACCTGCTCCCGGGTTTGGGGGTTCAGTTTCCGGCTTTTTTTGTTTGGATTTTGAAGACATCGAAGGGGGAGTGGAGGACATGTTGAAGCAAACACGGCACGAAGAAACAAAACAGAAGAAACGAAACATGCGCCATCTTAAGTACAACCCAACCGCAGCACGTTTCTGGACAGCGAAAAGGTGTCGCCATGCTTCTCAAGGCCGCCAAGACATGCATCCTCATCAAAGTTGAGCACCTTGATGGCTGGATGTCCGGTTACCGGACACAGATCTGCGCGGGCGGATGGCGTTGGTTGTGTGTGTGTGTGTGTGTGTGTGTGTGTGTGTGTGTGTGTGTGTGTGTCGTGACAAATCTTCCTCACCACCACGGGCTGAGCTGCCAAGCCGTCTATCTAAGTGCCGTATCCGACTGGCCAACGACTTGGAAACGCCATCTCGACCATGACAAAACAGGAGAAGCAAGTCCAAAGATGGGATTACGGAAAGGCGGGAATGTGAAGTACTCACTTTCTGAACCTGTACTTGGACGACCAGACTTGTTCTCGACGAACTGAATCTTCCTCCCACCCAGCACATCCTTGGACTTCCTCCAAAACTCGGCAAACGAGGGCCGAGTCGAATCGGTTGCACCCGCCATCACGTTCGCTACTCTTCTTCCGAATCAAGTCTCGTTCCGTATCGTGTGTTTGGCTCTTCCCTGGTCACTGCCAATGGTTCCTCGATGTCAGTCGGTGCTTGACAAATCTGCTACCACTAATCTCGCGGGTCGATCAGAGGTCGTATCCTCGGCAAAACAGCAAAGTGTAAATCCTACCAAGAATAAAAGCGGCAGATCCTCAAACACCCCGAATGGGGGACCCGGAAAAAATTATAAGTGTCAAGTGTCAAATATTAACTCGGAAATAACATCATTGATGTACTCGATAACTGAAAGGTGATTCCAAAGAGCTCAAAGCGTCGTGGAGGCAGGACAGCAGCTGCGCCAGCTGATGGTAGTCGCCACGACTGCCAAATAACGTTAGAGCGTACTGTAGCCCCCAGCCGCAGCAGTCTCGCTCACTAATACATACCAGTCCGCCACGGCACCCCTAGCCGCACCAGGTTCCTGTGCCGCAATCTACTCGCTTGACAGAGCTCGAAAACATGGTCAATCTCAAATACTTCTTTAACTGATGAAAGGATCGCAACCAAGGAAACACCGCTGGATATTTTAAGTCTCAATATCTGTCAATAACCCTCATCTAGTTATCCTTCCTCATTTTGGTGCTCCTGTTATGTAAATATATATGCAAACAGTCCATCCGCAAAAACGCCTTTGGCTATGCCTCCTATTTTCGCAAACCCCAACACCAATGCCGGAAATGTGTCCTCCGTCCCATCCGCGATCCCTTGAAATCAAGTAAAATTGCTTTCCCCAGCACTGAGCTCTTTCTTTGTCTCAGTCACCCTGCAAACCCTTAAATACGACCGACTGACCATTCTTCCATCCTCCTCCTCATAACCACACCCCCAATCATTTATCCGCCATAACCCGCCTCTTCCACCTCGCAACAACATCCCATCATTTACTCTTCCCCCTCCTCATCAGTAGCCGTATCCTCCAAAAAGCTCCCCACCGGCTCACCCCCCTCCTCCAATTCACTCTCATCATCACTCTCCCCTTCTTCATCGCCCTCATCGTCCCCATCATCCTCAGACGCCAGGCCCCCCTCCCGATCCAGCACCGCCATTGGCTGCCACGCGACATAACTATTCTGCAGATCCAGCCAACGCTTGGCAATCGGCAGCTGGAATGGATCAAAGGGGAAACATGCCTCGAGGTGCGTCCACTTCTCGTCGTCAAACTCAAACCCCGTGTCGCGGAGGGCCCCGCCCGTGGCATAGCTCCCTGTGAAGAACTGAGAGAGGTGGACGGATTTGTTTTTCTCGATTTGGGGGTAGCTGATTATTCGACATGGTTAGTCATTGTTGAAAGTTTCGGACGGGAGGAGATAGTAAAGGGAGGCTGGGCGGACGGGAGGACTAACATGTAGGTGAGCCGGAGATGGTGAGAGAGGCGAGCGAATTCGTCGACAATTATAGGAGAGCAACATTTCAGGGGCTTCGTTTTGAGGTATTGGTTAGCAGATGGGGGAGAAGGCGGCGGCGGGTAAGAGAGCGCTTACATTGAGCATGCTGCTAATGTTGGCCTGTAGTCTTGACTTCAGCCCCACCATCCAAGGGAGGTCTTGCCCGATGAATGACGCCGGGTCGTCCCAGTCGAGACTGGGCGGTACCATGTCCCGGTCGATCAGGTCTCGCCAGCGGAAGCAGAAGATCTAGAAACAAAGAGTCAGGTCAGGACTTGACACGGCATTCTCTTCTCCCGGTGCCACTCACATAGAGCAAGCCTTGGAAGTACGCACTGCACAGCCGTTAGCATGCCGAGATCCATGCACGCATTCATGCTCGGAAGGCACTCACTAATACTGACTGTACCGCCTCACGTCTGGTCCACGACAGTTGGTGTGGATGGCGCGGTAGTGGTCCATGTAGTCGAGAAACGTTTTGGTGATCATCTGCACTTGTTCGCTCTGAACCCTGGCCCCGCGCGCAGTGAAGCTTGCCAAGTAAGCAACCGCAGCCTGCTTGACGACGGGTGGCCGATTCGACTCGAACCTAGCATGTGTTAGCATTGTCAACCTCCCCGGGATATCCAAGCCAAACGTACGCAAGATTGAACAGCGTCCCAATAAACAACTCCATGAGCTGGTTCGATTTCAAGGCGAATTTGAAGAGTAAATACTGTGTGTGGCGCGACTTGAGATGCGGCAGAATGACATTTGAGAAATCGCTCAATAAGTCTTGGAATGCCTCCACCGCCTCCGGGCTATCTGGGTCCTCAAACACGGGGTTGTAAATCGAAAATAGCAGATCGAGAATCGCGTCCATCGTTTCCAGCTTGTTCTTGATGGTGAGCACGCGCTTCGCCTGATCGCTGATGTCGTCGTCGTCACTCAAGACGGAATCGGCATCGCTATCGTCGTCGTCGTCGTCCTCGTTCTTAACGTCTGAGGCCTCAAGTTGCCGTAGAACTGCCCTCGTGGTCTCGTCGTCGTCGTTTTCTAGATCGAGCGTCATCTCCACGTCCAGCTTGACCAGCCGTGAGAGGATCAACTCCATGATATCCCGTTCGAGATCCGGCCGTGCAGTCCTGAGGCGGAGCAGGTGGTCGAGGTACTCCATGTGCGTCGCCTTGGATTCCTCCGTATAGGGAAACTTGGCTGCCACCAATTTGAGTATCATGTGCTTCCCGGCTGGGAAGAGCTCAAGGAGATACTTCAACCCAACATGCAACCACTTCTTCTTGGTCTCAGGGTCGACGGGCGGAAAGCCCGGCACGCTCGACGTGTACCGTGTTTCGGTAAACTTGTCGACAATCATGGTAAGAACCCGCGTGAATAGCGGTCCCTGAACCGATGAAAGGGCCGCCAGCAGCTGGATGTATGCCTTCGCAAAGTTCTCATCCCGCTCCAACCAGGCGCACCGCAGCACACTCCTCAGCAAACCTCCACATGACCGACCCAGCAATGGCACGTATCCAGTCAAAGCCACAACATACACGGCCAGGTCATGCGGTTTCGTGGGGTCATCGTCATCGTCATCGTCGTCGTCCTCCTCCCCATCAGGCGCAAGCTGTTTCGGACTCGGTGCAAAAATCTCCTTCAGATTATCGTAGTCCTCGTCATCCCCGCGGCTGTGCCCCTCCAGCGCCTGCCGCACCTCACGTTTTGCGTCTTCCAAGCTCTTGCCGCTGATTTCCTTGACAGTGTTCAAGTCTTCGTTGAAGACGACCGTCTTTTTCTGCCGCTTTGCTGGGGGCTCGTCCTCGCCTGTGCCGCCATCCGAGTCGTCGGATCGTGATCGCGTGCCTAGAACCGAGGTGGGTTTTCGAAGGATCGGTTTTATTGGGGATGAAGTGGCCGTCGGCGCGGAACTGCGCGCTATGGATGATAGGGTAGTCATGAGGCGCGTCGTCTTATTCGGCTCGGTGGTCGTTGGGAAAGACGAGGAAAAAGTGGGAGCCACAGTTTTGCTCTGTGGCAGAATCGCCCGGCGGGGAGGCAAGACCGAAGCGGGTGAGAGAGGTTGAACGAGATTTGAGAGACGTGGAAATGGTCAAGGCAAGAAAGGTGATTCGTGACGTGCCGAGTTTGTGAGAAACAGCTGGTCGGACATAGTTGTCGGTAAGGGTCTCAATGTGTTGGTCGAGCCCGCAGCCTGGGGATTCTTCTGAGCTTTCTGCTGCCGTATCCAGCTTAACTATAATCGAAGGAAAATGTCGAGCATACGAATACCAGGTAGGTATTTTTGAGAAGCGACTGTTTTTCCCCGCGAATGGCACGTGCCCGGTGGGGAGAAAATGCCTGCTGCGGAAGGCGGTCAGACGCCACACGCATCTGCGGGGTGCTCATTGGCTGCCGTCTTGTGGTTTGTCGAGGCTGATGTTCAGTACATCTTACAATCTGGCCCCGAAGTCTAGGAAAAATGACCTAGATACCTTAGATACCTGTCTTTAAGTAGACTCTATTCAATTTCATCACCGAATCTAGGGAGCTGAGCTGACGTCAACCAAAAACCACGATACCTTCTCTTTCGATTTCATAACTACACCATAGGCATTTAACCACTTCGTAACATTGCGTAAACCTCAAGTTCACTGAATTGCCTTATTATTTCAGGGGCCTCGGCCATTGAAAAGGGATGAGAAACGCCGGGAAAGATCTACCCCAATAACAAACGTTGACCCCTTACCGAGTCCTCCCACCCCCTTGCCCATCCTGAGTAAATCGCCATTCCTGAACCTAACCCTATTGTACTCTCCGTCCGGCTGTGGAGCATCAGTTTAAATAGAACTGTGCGCCTGCGAGCCTGGACCCCTTGGTACTTATACACATGCGAAGGAGACAAGACACAAGAAAAGAAGGAAAGTTGAATCTCGCAGGGCACCGGCTGGGGGAGGGCGATTTAATAGTCCGCCCCAGCACCATTATGCCCGGGCTGAGCTCCGTAGAGGTTGTAGCCCTGCGCATCCCCGCCCTCCTGCTGGCCCGGCAGGCCGGCACCGAAACCGCCAGAGGGGTTCGAACTGCCGGGGCCGCCGTAGCCTTGGCTGTTGGGCCGGTTCTGTTGGTTCTCGCCCCTGTTGGACTGGGACTGCTGTGGCGGGATTAGTACATGTCCATGGGGTCCACAGGTAGAACAAGGAGACGCAGGGCCAACCAACCTCCCGGTACTTGGACAGATAGATCTTGAGCGCCTCGGCGTAGTTTTCAAATCCGAGGGAGCTCATGGCAAAGAGGATGTCCTCACCATTAACAGTTTTCCTCTTTTCCTGATGGCACTTCTCGGATGCTATGATTTAGTTAGATGCTGAAGAAATAACGTGGGGCGTTGAGATATGTTTACTTGCCCTCGCTGGTAATGAAAGAGATAAACTCGCTGACACACTCCTGCATGCACTCCTTCGCCTCTTTCGCAATCTTGGCGTTTTCAGGGAGCGCCGTCTTCATGATGCGGGCCACTGGCGCAAAGTTGCGTATGTTAGCATCGTAGATATCGGTCTTGTCCGTTCGGGACGACGACGGGGGAGCGCGGGGCGCTTGCGGCGACGACTTGGGCGACGAATGGCCCGACATCGACTCGGAGCGGCCGTTGGCACGCGCGATTGTCTGATAGGCACGGCGGAAGCGACGCCAGTCAAGGAGGGTCTCGCCGCCATGCAAGCGGAGCGCAAGCGTCGAGGGGAGAAGGGCCGCCACCACAAGCACGCACGCGAATCATGGCGGGTGGAAGCTTCAGAGAAGCATCGAAGAATAACAAGAGAGAAAAACATGGACGTACCATTGGCTATGGGCAACCACCGGTCCTGCTCTTTCACCTCGAACTCGTAGCCGAGCCCGGTCGAGTGTGGGTCTTGAGGGTCGTTCATTTGTGCTTCCTCGTCACCCGACGGTGCACCTTGTTCGACATCCTTTGGATTGGATTGGGGGGAGTCGGACATATTTGGCTACCTGCAGCGGCTGCTGGCTTCTTGTAAATTCCTTGGACTGCCAGCTCGCACAGCTGGAATAGAGTGGGTGATGTGTCGTCGGACACGTTGCAGGGTTGTAGGGCTTGCGGCCTCTTTCCTCTGACGGCTTGACCTGCAAGAGCTGCGTCAAGCGGTACCTCTCTGTGCGGTCCAGACCTGCTCTTACTGGCTCCCCCTGCCCGATTTTCAGGCTGTAACAAGGAAGCCTTGGGGGGCTGGAGCGAAGGTGGGGTGGAGGTAGGTAAGGGAGCGAGAGGGGTGGCAATGGCGGCCGGCTACGAGGCCGAGACTAGCAGCGCGTGCCCGATGGGGTAGGTATTCGTGGGGTGAGCCGCACTGGTGGGTGGGCGCAAGGGGGTGTGGGATGCGGAACTGCGGGGGCCCTGCCGCGAGTGGTTGACAGAGAGGGAGCAGCAACACCCTGGAGCGTGTTTCTTCGCTGCCCGCCGGATCGCCTTACTACAGGACCGGCTGTCTTTGTCTTGCCGTGCTGCAGGCAGAGGCGCACAGAGGAGTTCCAAGGCACGGTATGCGCAGTGATCCGATCGGCCGACTAGTTGTATTCCGTGCCGCCGGGCTCGACTGCGTGTGGTCGTCTTCTCTGTGATATCGTGTCGCGGTTACACTAAACTGCGAATGCGATAGCCGGTTGGCTAGGGGGAGGGTGGGAGGTCGGCACCGAGCAGGACGGCCTCGAGTTGCCGGGAACAGAGATTGGCTGTGTTGCCAGGCCTTGATTGCGTGCCTCGTGGAATCTCTGCAAAACCGCGTCAGCGACCGGTGTTTGTCCAGGACGGGGAGGGTCTGCAGCGTGTGTGCGTGACGAGAAAGCGGAGCCCAGCAGGTGATGAAGTCCCTGCTACCCGGCGACGCGATGCCCAGTGATGCGCACATGGCTTACCAGACGTACCTGGGGCGTTTGTACCAGTGACAGTGACAGTGTGGTTGCAGCAATAAACTGGGGCTGTCTTTGTCTCTCGCCGGTCTAGCTTCGGTGCTGCGTGTGCTCCTAGTGGGTGGTGTCTGAGTTGGCCGCGAACCTAGTGTCGGCTTGGGTCTGCGATGCACGGGAAAACTGGGATGCAAGAGGCTGCAGCGCACGCGCGTGGGGTTGTTGCGGTGGATGGGGAAGACGGGAGGTCGGGTGGAAAGAGGAATTGCGCGCGAGATGCGGGTCTTACCCGGGCAGCTACCCCCGGCCATGACAACAAGCTCCCATTGCCAAGAAACCCATTTATTATCGATAGCCCTTAAGTACCGAGCCCCCGTCCTCCCGCGCAAAGAGTACGGAATGCGCAGTAGGAAATGACAGGCTCCTTCCCTCTTTATTATCATCTCGCTCCTCACAAATCAGCAAGCGGCATAGACCATAATTAAGACATCGGGTAGTCGCCTCAAATTACCACGAAAAGCTATCCAATAGACTCTGCGCATCAACTTACTATGTAGGTAAGGTACATACCATTGTGTATGGAAACGATGAGGGTGGGGGTTCCTGTAGAGGTTTCTGCGCAGGCTACTTCAGGACAAGCATCACACGAAATATTATTCATCACAACCCAAATTGACCAGCCTCTCGAAACACTCTTCGTAAGCAACGTGCTAAAGTCGAGGGGGAGGGTCGTGTGAGAGCTCGGAGGGGGCTAGTCTGCTGCGGCGCCCGATCTCTATTCTATCAATTTTCCTCCCGTCAAAAGCGGTGAATGCGCAACCGAGAAGGTGCCATCGGCGATGCCGGCCGAGTGGTAAAATTACGAGCGCTTCATCTCAGCACCTGCCCCAAGAAACCTTGTCAAAGTAGCTCCTTGAAGTGAATACATCGACCTGAATGTGATGATGTCGTGGGCTGGAGGCGCCAAGAGATGCTTGGCGCCTGTTTGGGAGGCCAAAGGTGGTGGGCGAGGGCTGTGAATGATTCGACAATGGCTGTCGCAAGTAAATATGCAGGCAGGAACAGCAAGGCTGACGGGAGCCTGACCGATTTAGAGGTCGGGACTTGGGCCAAAAGGCTGGCCCCCAGAGGGCGTGCCGCAGTGACTGGTTGGATTTCTTTGCTTGGTGGTTGGGGAGGGGATCAGGCGGACTTGCGAGGCGGGGTCCCTGAGTGGCCCATCAAGTCTGTCAATTTAAACCAATTGGAGAATTTAGGAATGATCTGGCCATCTTATTGGGAGAGCATGTTTGTTCGCATTTCCAAGACCTGGTTTCCAGTCTCGCGATCAACCGCAAATCGCCGGCTGAGAATCGGGACCGACGTCCTATTCCAACAGCTTCTTGAGAGAATGTAATAAGCGTCGTTGCTGACCCTGGCATAAACCACCAACCGGGCAGAGCGAACCGATCAGTCTCCCACAATAGCCAAATGGGTATTCTTCGTCACTACCAGCCCAAAGTCCCAGCGGAGTGCTCTCGGCCCACCCCACCCAGAGGCAGCATGCCCAATCCCATCGCAGCCCAACCGTCTGGCCGGGCTGCCGGTTGGGCATCGCAACAGTCCATGCCACTACGCTGCAGCACGGACAACATGTTTTGTACAACTCATCACACCTTCGGGATAAAGGGACAAAACTGTTCAAGTGCCATCGCCTCGGCAAGGCAATTGTTCCTTTTGCTCTTGCTGTTCGGGTCCCCTTCCCGTGTGTGGCCGTTTGAGTAGTTGCTTTGGCCCCCTTCCCCTTAGGTTGGAGATGTGGAAAGGTAACAAGACACCATTGCGTGAAGCGTGTCCGAATATCTGCCGATTTCCCCACTCTTACACAAGTTGAACACACCCTCGGAGTCTGCTGATGACATGGCATGGGGTCGCCGTTTAAACACCCGCCCGGGGTGCTGTGGTTTCATGATTGCACAACCTGCACGTTGTTCTTTTTCTGCAAACGAAGGTCAGACCGAGAGTTATGACGGCACATGCGGGGTTCCTGGTTTACCTTCCATTTTTCAAGCTCGTCCTGTTTGGCCTTGTACTGCTTGACGAGATCGTCCAAGACCTTCTTCAGCCCTTCGGCATTCGTCCGGAGAGCGGGGACGACATCCTTGACGGTCCTCTCTACTAGAACGCCATTGATCATGCGGAAGCACTTGCGATCACCCGAAAGCGGTTCCAAAGTGTCAAGAACAAGCCTGCCGACGCGGTTAGTGATGAGCGGTGAGAAAGTGGCATCAAGCGGTGTGATGAGAGCCAAGGCCATGTAACGCGGGAGACGCGCCAGTCGCCCAGAATAAACCGGATCAATCCGATTTTGTGACAGCGATGAGAAGAAGGAGGTTCCTTCTTACTTGTGTTCTTCGGCCTCCTGCTCGACGTCACCAATCTTCTGCGCAAGTTGTTGCAGCGTGTTTTTGTAAGTGCTATATTGCACTTGGAGGTCTTCAGATGCGGTCAGAAGTTGGCACCAAAACTTTATAATCAGCGACTTGCCTTGTTGCCTCCTGGCTGGTGCCGTTTGAGACGCCATGGTGTTTGGTTTGGGCTTTCTCAAGATAAGATCGGGGTCGTTGTCGCGGAACCTGGAATGGAGGAGTTCTGTGGCCCTCTGCGGGTCAACCTTGGTTGTTGACGGCCCAATCCAACGGAAAGAGGTGCTGGTCAAAGCTTCCGGGCCGTTCAGGTTCCACTTGACACCCGGAACGCCGGGTGCCAGGATGCACGTCTGAAATTCGTGACGGAATCGGACGGTTTTGCCCTGTCATCTCGAAAGGGGAAACCATTTGGACTTCTCTAATCCCACAGCCGTCGGGGCCGCTTCCACAATGCATCCGTTATTGCATACGAAGGACAACACTGGTGAGATTGGCGTCTTACCAGCGATGCAAACGTCCCTCTTCCCTAACATTGTTTCCGAATCCAGGGTGCGAGCAGTTGATGATTGCGCTCGAGCAATGCCACGCAAGAGGCTTTTTATGGAAAGCGGCGGGCATGTGCAACGACCCCAAGCAGCAGCTTGCTGAGTGCCTCCGGGCAGAGCGGACGAAAAGCCAGAGTTCGAATCGGAACAACGTTCAAGACAAACGGTCCAACATACGGCAGAAGTGGAAAGAAATCGAGGAGAACTCATAGGCAACCCATGTTTTTCTTCGCGGCCGGAATTTTGACTGATACCCCCTTTCGATTTGCGGCGATCGAGTGTCAGCGCGAGGCAGAGGCGAGGAACAATACACGGCATCACAAGGGCCGAGACACGCGGGCGGCTGTACGATACAACACGCCGAGCAAGAGGCTGTTTTGTATAACATGGAGCTGCGGAAAGCCAGTAACGCTCAGGGCTGTACACTATGATATCTCATATTCATTCCGACACACCAGACCCAGTCACCCATCCCGTGACGGCCCTCCCCTTCTCACAACGTCCGGCGGAATGCATCGCCAAAGGTAACCAGGCCGTACGCCGCAAACAGAGACAGCATGATGGGCACGGGTTTCTGAAGCCGGATGGCGCGAGGGAATGCCGACCCGCCTAGGACAAGCGAAGCAAGGAGACTCAGTTCGACGCCGTAAGGTTCGTTGCCCGCGATGCGGTAGCCACCGAGGCCGTCTGGATGACATTTAGGGTTAGCGCTAGTGCAAGTGCAAGCGAACCACAATGAATAAGGCGATAAGAAATCGTACAGAGTAGGCCGACTGCTGTCCCCGCGATCAAGCTGGGTCTGCTCCCAGTCCGGGCGAATCCGATGGCTCCGCCGGTGGCTGTCAGCGCCGCGAGGATGTATGAGGGGAATTCCAAGCCCTACAACAGTGTTAACAATCAAACCACACCGGTCCTGTTACTCTAGAGTGTTGTTACCATTTTGAATCGCAATTGAATTTCTGACGTCGTGCTGATCTTGTTGTTGGCCAAGGTGGCTGTTGCAACAACCTCGGAGCTCTTATTAGAGGTCCGCGCTGGATTCCAGCTTACCCAAGCACGGGAGGTGCCGAGCGCACGAGTGGGGTGCTGTTGATCGGTTCCGCCATGTTTTGTCCGTAAGTTACATCATTACCGAGATGTGAGCTAATAACCGTATGGAATAATGACTGTTTTCTCTCACGCGCTGTAGCCATCCATACCTTCCGCCTCTGTGTCTAACATCTACGAGAACGTCAAACTCCCGAAGCCGCAAGGTTCTAATTCATCTTGTCGTCAGCGAAAGCGAGATTCCGGTCCCCGACCCCGACCGACTTCGCAATGGTTCCGACGAACGATCAAACTTCTGATACAGCTTATTCAGAGAAATTAAAGTAAGCTAACCAGGGCGGTTCAGATTCTACCCCTGGGCGGATCACTTGTCGCGTTGGCCGATGTCAATCCAGCGCATGGCTTCTCAAGCGTTTAAAGTTCAGCGTATTGGGAAGGGATATTGATCAAGGGTAGCAAAGACACCCCCGCGTGGCTGTGCTATTGGCCATGGTGTAGCATCCGCTTAGCGGTTTTGTGTGACGCCATCGACACAAACTTGGGCGCTGCTTCTCCGCGATGCCAAAAGACGGTTCTTGCGGGCGCAAGTCTGGAGAGGATTGGAATAAACGCGGCAGAGGCTGACGGCGATGGCTCGGGTAGCCTATAATGATCCGCGCTAGACAGTCACAACAGTCTCAAAAGCCGACGGCAGAATGGCTCGCAGGCGAGAACATCTGCTACGCTAATGAAAATGCATCAAGCTGGCGAGTATGAAACTGCAAGCACGACAGGAATATATGATGCAAGAAACCCCAGAATGCCTTGCCTCTCAAATCGTCCGCTCGCCGGAGGTGCAATGCGGCAATGCCCCCGCGACACTACAGTAAGAGAATGCCTGGTCGATAGTGGGTGTATTCAACCCCACCAAGAATGGAGCCGCGGCGGGGTCTGCATCGGCAGGGAGAACCCCTCGATTCCGCCTGCAACTCTGCCCAGTCAGCAAGAAGCTGCACAGCCTCAACAGCGGTTCATCAAGCTTCTGGCTCGTGCCCAATCACAAATCGTTTGATGCACATGGAAATTGACGAGCAGCAACCCGATCCAAAAACTCGGACGAAAAGAAACAATAGTCTCGTTCATACTGAGTGCATTACCGTTGCTGCCGAATGTTTCGGCATCGGATGGGGCCTGCTGCCTTGAGGCGGAACAGCGGGCGTTCGCAGTCCGTCTTGTTCTGTGTGGCTTCGAAAACACCGGGTCCGAGGCGTCTCAGGGCGCTCACGGTTGGATATCGTGTCGTGGCGAGCCACACCGGAGACTGATGTCAGTTATGATGTATGTATGTACGAGAGGGACGATAGGCGGACTGCGGGCAATTCAATCCTGCGCTCTAACTATTGGATGCTTGGTTCAACAGCCTATCTCAGGTACCTAGGTAGGTATGTAAATACCTAGGTAGGTACCTACTGTATCCTACGGGCTGCCCCCCCCAACAAGTCTTACTGTATCGGTCGAGAGCACACGGGCACCCGAGGATGTTTTCTTCTTCTCCTTCTTCTTGGGTTGAACTGTCCGGTATCCATGCCTGTTTCACATCTTGATATGCGGCGTTTATTTTCTGGCTTCCCACTCCGATTCAACTGCATTTCTCGCAGTGCCGGAACAGGGCGCTTTCAGTGGCAGCCCAACCCACCGCAGTAAGGCTCGGGAGCGCAGCCGCCCTGCGCCTCACCACCCCCGGTTTTCCGCCCAGGGACCAGGCGAGGCGGCTTGAAGCCGTCCGTCAACTAGTGGGGGGGTGGACGTGACTTCGCGCGCCAACAAAGCCACTTTCATCTAGACTGCTTCCCTCACGCCGTCACTCCTTTACCTGGACCACCTCAATACGTATCCGCCAATTTTGGTTCTCTGAATTTCACCCTCCTTCTTATGCGAACCTGTTTTCTGAGCTGGACCTGGAAACCTGACTGTCGGGCAAGAGCGTAGCCGACCGCGCAAACGCAACGCAACGCAACGCAACCCCCAATTTCTCAGCTCGTGCCTCACCCCGCCGCGCGCAGCCGCACCCTGCCATGACTGTCGCCTAATCCCTCCCACGTCCAGAAATCGGGAGCTGCGCATCGCACCCGCACCCTGCTTTCTAGCACAGCGCCAGGGTGACCAACGCCCGGGGAGACACAATATATACTCGCCCGTCCGGGACCATCTCGCCCCGCCGCTGTAATCATGTCTTCGACTTACACCTTCTACCCGCCCGGGCCCGATAGTACCACCACATCCCGCCGGGACCGGCTTGAACAGCCCCGCAACATTCCATCACAGGACCCCCAATACCTCAACCCCTTCTCGCCTCCACTTGGCAGCAGCTCGGCCTCGCCCGCGTTGCATACACACACGCCTGCTGAGTCGGTGTCCAGCCTCAGCGTCCACTACCAATCCAGCGAGTTCAGCGAGGCAGACGACCCCTTCCTCGGCCTCGACTTCAGCACCCTTGACGGCGCTTCCCCGTCCTTTCTAGACGACGATATCCTTCTGTTTAATGCCAACGGGCCGCCTGCCGACAGCCTCGGCGTCCAAGTCGCGCCCACTAACACACAGCATGTGCACCAGGCCGTGCCCTACCTTCCCCTGAGCCCCGACAAAAGCCCCCCATTGCCAGGGCATTCGCCCGACGGGCGGGCGAAGGAAGCAGCAGCTACACAGGGCATGTTTCCGGACCTATCCCGAACTTCGGTGTCGCCCCGCGAGTTGTCGCTCACACACGAGTCGTCTCCCGTACCGACGAACCAGCACATCAGCTTCCAGCTGACACCAAAGACCAACGAAAGCGCCGAATCCAGCGACGACGGCATCGCGCCGGCTGCTGCGATGCAGAGTCCCCAGGTAACAGTTTCCCACTGGGAAAGTGACAATGTTGGAAGGTCTCACGGGTTGAATGCGGAACAGCCACAGGGACATCACGGTGCGGTTTCCTCGACAGCCCGCGACGGTGCCGGCCGATGGATTCCCGATCAAGTTACCGGGCAGAGTGGTTTAGATCCAACCGCCCGCCCTGCTGGCCAAGTCGAAAGCATAAACAACTTGGCGGCCCGGCGCAAGTTGGAGGAAAGGAACCAGGAAGTCGATGACTGGTTGGCACGGGCGGCACCCGCATCAAGGTCTGACCCGCAGGTTGGGGAGCAACCAGCGGATGTTCCAAATGATGGAGACGACAACATATCCCAGCGGGAAATCCCCCTGGGCAGCATGACGCAGAACAAGCCCCTGCCAGGGCAGACATACTACGTTGAGACTGGGGGCGAGCTGACAGCCGAAGATCTGGAATTGATGCGCCAGGGCCGCACCTGGGAGGACGCCCCCGTCCCCTTTTCCATCTTGCAGCCGCTCTCCACACCTTACCAGCCTCAGACATCCAAAGCTGCCATGGAGAGATATCAGCAAATGTGCCGCGACACCGATTCTGTGGTGTCCAGAGCAGCCACCTGGGGAACTCGGCGATTTAGCCTCCCCAGCATTATGGATCCTGAGGTCCAAGTCGCCGGCAATCTATTCAAAAAGTTATCCCTCAGTCGTGGCGATGCACGGCGGCCGAGCCTACTTCAAGGAATTCGTACCCTTGTCCGAAAACCTAGCGTCAACTCCAGCAAACGCAATCGTGCCGAGGCCGACGATGCGAGCTCATTCATGACCGAGTCTTCGATGGAGCGGAAAGAGACTCCGGCCAAGCTTGCCCCACCGAGCCCGAGGCCCGGATGGACCAGGAAACAGAGTGTTCCGAGCATCAACACCGCGTTCGTGGATCTCGGAAACAGGGTGGCGTCCATTGGCGCAAGCCATACCCGAACCGGTTCCGTCAGCGCGACTCCTATCACCTCACCCAGGAGCCCGAGTGGTCTTGGCCTGAGTGTCAAGAAG
This sequence comes from Chaetomiaceae sp. B2702, assembly GCA_023628455.1. NCBI lineage: Eukaryota > Fungi > Ascomycota > Sordariomycetes > Sordariales > Chaetomiaceae > Chaetomiaceae sp. B2702. Next base: position 20,802 of record JAMAKP010000095.1, on the reverse strand, counting down.
CCCCTAAACCGTCTGCGGAGCAAGTCGGAGACATCTGGCATTGTCGATCTCTGGAAGAAGAGCGGCGGTCCGCCCGTGTCGAATTTGGGCAACACCAACGTGAAAGCGCCCGAAGCCGACGACGACGAAGATGAGGAGGACGATCTGTATGACGACGGAGACATGAAAGCCGAAGCAACTAAGCTCATTGACGACATCTCGCCAAACTTTGCGGGCTTTCAGCAGCACGTCTTGAAGCTGAACCCACTCCTGAGCACCACCAATAACTACTTAGTCGACCGTATTGCGCACCAGCAGAACATCCGGTATAAGGGCCTCCTTAACCAAAAAGTAAAGCACTTGCAGGCAGTTGCCGCTGGAAACTGCTCTTGCGGCTCTATGTGTATGGACTTGGGCGGCAGTGCCAAGATCTTGGATTCAAAGGGTGATCAGCGCGGTCTCGACCCATTGTCCGCACACTACGACGGCTCCGACGGGGATATCACGCCGCTAGAAGGGACCATCAACCAGGACAGCTTTCCGCAGGACATCCCCGTGCCGCCGGCCGGCTCGCTACCGGCAGAGTTTGAGTGTCAGCTGTGCTTTACGGCGAAGAAGTTCCAGAAGCCGTCCGACTGGACCAAGCATGTGCACGAGGATGTGCAACCTTTTACCTGCACATGGGAGCGCTGCAAGGAGCCCAAGATGTTTAAACGGAAAGCAGACTGGGTCCGCCACGAGAATGAAGGGCACCGCCACCTGGAGTGGTGGACCTGCGATGTCGACGACTGCCGGCACAAATGCTACCGGCGTGACAACTTCCTCCAGCATCTCGTTCGGGAGCACAAGTTCGTCGAGCCCAAGGTCAAGACCAAGGCTGCCATCAAGCGCGCAGGAGGCATGGATCCGACATGGGCGAAGGTGGAGCAGTGCCATCAAGAGACCGCCGAGCTACCTCAGCACGAACCCTGCCGGTTCTGCGGCAAGACATTCCCGTCGTGGAAGAAGTTGACTGTCCACCTGGCAAAGCACATGGAACACATTAGCCTCCCGGTCCTCAAATTAGTTGCCAAGAAGGAGCTCGACGAAGACACCATTATCAGTCCTGTGCAGGATCCCCCGCCGCGTCAGTTCCCCGCCACCTTCCCGATCAAATCCGACCAACAACACCCCTTCGGCCCATCACCGACAATGGTCCAGGGGCCAATGTTCCACCAACTAGGGCCCATGGGCAACATGCCCCAAATGTACCCCATCGCCCCGCCAACGGCGTATCCAGGAGGCGGCCTCTACAGCCCCAACTTTGACGACCTCGCCCATGGCATGGCGCAAGCTCAAATCAACATGTCACCCATGCACGGCCACCACCATCAGGCCTTCCAAAGCCTCAACTCGCAGGCAACATATCCCAACCTACCAGTGACCTCGGCCACGGGCGCCTACATGCCACAGCACATGCCCCAGACGAATCCCTACATGACCATGGCGCCCGACCTCGAGCCCTTCCCGGCGCTGAGCATGGATCCCGATCCCATGGGACTGGGTCTCCAAGATCCGCCGCCGCCTCCTCCAGGGACGCATATGCCGTATGACAACGGCCTCGGCGGCGGTGGCGGTGGAGGAGGAGGCGGTGGTGTACCCCAGGGGGGATTGCCGTCGGTCGAGCATCAGCGGCGGCTGCATCTGCACCAGCAACAGCAACAGCAACAGCAGCGGCAACAACAGTTTACGCCGCAGGGGTCGGTGTCGCCCTATGGGCATTCGCCGAATATGCAGCAGGGTGGGTTTTATCAGTAGCCTTTGCTGGCTAGCTGAGCAGCTCTCGTTGTGGGGTAATGGGTTCGAAAACCGGGAGGAGTGGGATGTTTTGGTTCGGTGGAGTTGTTGGGTACTTTTACGTTTGTTTGATACGATACCCCTTCTCTCTATCTATCTATGCTCTACTGTTATGGTGATGGGTTGGTTAGTTTCTTGGTTGTTTTGGTTGTTTGGTTGTTTGTTTGCTTCTTTTTCTTTTGGTGGTGCCACCAGTTGGAGTTGAGTTGGTTGGTGTGTGTATACCCTATCTTTTTTTGGTTTTTTTTTTCGCTCTCTGATACAACATCAGAGACTCGTTATCCTTGGGCTTCTGGTGGTGTGGATGATGGGATTTCTACTCTTTTGGTCTTTTATTTTCATCATTGCGGTAGGCGATTTGGTTTCTCCGCCGGCACGGCTGCCCGGGGGGGGGGGAGACATGAATACGAATGGATGGATGACTTGTCAGGATATGATATGTACGCCGTCTTTCTTTCTTCTTTCTTTATTTCTTTCTTTCTTGTTTTACGCTTTTGGATACTTGGGCAAATACATAGAATAGATGGATGATTTATTGATTTCACGGTTTGCGCTTGATATCCGAGTTCTGGTGGTTACCAGCAAAGTCCTTATGTAGTGGGCATTATCATTGTTTCAGGATGAAGGGCGTCAACTGCTTGAGCGATACAGCAATGCAGCCCATATCCGTGAGAAGAAGAACACGGCGAGGAGGACAAAATGGCAATGTACTGTACCTGAATAAGCAATGAGGGAGAACAGGGGTTGTTGTGGCACCGGACTCGGCCTATTCTACGCTGGTCAACGCTGCCCTTGATCAGGCCGTTGCTAGGAGCCCACTCAAAGAAAGGACGATGGCTCGGCTAATATGAGCGGATCCGAGTGATTTTATATTATTATCAGCTCGTCTGAGGGATACTTGGGTGTTTGGAGAACCCAGGCGAGTTGTAGATCTTAGAGATTGGCTACTAAGTCCTGTGTCATAAGCCAACGGTCTGCATAACACTCATTTAGAAGGCATGATGTTATGCGAGATCGCCGATGGCTAGGGCCGTTCATTGATGCTGTGGTGTAATTTCAGATGAAGAATGATGGGATGAAAAGAAAGCTACTCTGGTTCCCAAGTAAAGCTATGGCTACATGACTGCGGTATATCATCCGGCAAGGTAGCTAAGCACGAGATGAGGTTGACGGCAACGCAAAGCGGCCAGTCGAGTGAGTGGCCCAGTTTTAAATATGGCATCGATGATGGCACCGGGATGGATTGTGTGAGTACTGTACCTTAGGTACTCCTGACTCTTGCACCGGGCCAAGGCGTGGTGATCATAGATCGATGAGTTTGGGAGGAAGGAATGGTTCGGGTGTTTGATCTGCATGCATGGCATCGCCACCTTGCAACACATCTTCATTTTCCTTTCATACTTTGTTCTTCGTTTCTTCGTTCCCAGATCGGGTTGGGTCGCGTTTCTCTAACAGGTCTCTGGGAAATAGAACGGTAGATTATACAGTATAACTATACCGTTTTCTAGTAGGTACAGTAAAGCAGCAAGGTCACCACCCGGCCCAGCGCGAAATGCCGCATCGTAACCTGAATGAGCATTGTTAGCGGTAAACCCGAGAGGTAGTGCCGATAAACTCGACTGCAAATGAGGATGACAAGAGGGGTTGGCAAAGACGCAGTATTCGTAACCTTGACGGGCGAATACACTCTTGGACAAGGTGATCAGATTGCTTCAAGAAAAAGGCTGTCCGAGGTAGGAAAGTGAAGGCATCTTATACGCCGTCGTCCGCTTATTATACCAGTCTCCCATCAGCGTTCCTCCTATGTATAATGCATGCAGCTGTCGAAACTTTATTAGAGATCCGCCTGAGTCAAAGATCCTGTTGATGCCCACAAAGTCCACAATTGATCCGTGAATGCGAATGGGATCTTATCTAGCCAAACATCGGGCAAGTGTTGTATCGAGACAGCAATTGCAGCCGTGCAATGCCTATCTAATATGTATGTACTATGTATGTAACTTTTTGGCTCTCTGAGTTTCAGAAGCGTCGAAAAAAAAAACCGTCGCCAGCACTGCAGAGGCCTCGGAGCCAATCAACAGCCAACTGTTGCCAGCACAGCCGCCCAAACGGGCGGCAGGGGTCTCCCACCAGCGCTTTCCTTGCCACTAACGTTTCAGGCGGCCGGAGTGGCAAGCGAGACCACATGTCAAGGAGAGCCGCCAGTTGCCAGAGTAGCCAGAGCAATCCCATTCCGCAACATCGCTTGGGCCCCTGTCGGGTTCTTGGACAAGTCTCGAACAGGGGATGTTCCTCAACCCCCGTCAGGCCCGAGTGACTGGCCTGGGGCCTCCGGTTTGGGATGTTGCTTTCTCCAATCGAGGCATGCGCGTGGCTTTTTGCGCCCACAGAACTGGATCTCATGGATTGTGCCTGGAATGGATTGGCTCGTTGGATGTGAACAAAAAGCACGTCGCAGAAGATGCATCCGCAGTCGGGACTCCCGATCATCGCTGGGGGTTGCCCTGGAGGCCAGAGCAAGGGCTCCCTCCTCCACCTCTTCTTGCCCACCACGCGCTGGCATCTCCATTCCGTTTCAGATACCCGCTGGGTCCCTGTCTTTCTTTTCCTTTCCCGCTTTATCTCGTTAACCCCCCCCTGTTCTCCTCCTTTCCCTCATGCCCTTCTTTGGCACTTCGATTCTTTCTTTTCGCTTCTTGATGCCCTCTTTTCGCCCTTTGGCTGGTGCCAACTCGTGATCTCGTCCTCAAGTTCTGCTTAGGCTTGGGCGAGAACACGCGGGCTTCATCCCCGTTGAGGGACCTTTTCCCTTTCGTTCTTGCCATTCCATTCGTTCCAGGTTGATCCTCGGCTGTCTTGTTTCGAGACGTTGACTGTCTTTACGTTCTAATTCTCGACCGCTTCTCTTCCACCTATTTCGACGACTTTTTTTTCCGAATGTTGTAGACGAACACTGGGCTGGTGGTATTATTGGAGACCGAAAGGAACGGAACCAGAGGATTTGACCCGCGAGAGTTGGATAAAAAGAGGAGGAGTGAACCGCGGTCTGGCAAAAGAGCAAGGAATACGTGAGCTCGCTCTCGTACGACCAGTATCACTTATCGCAACCCCGAGGGGAGGGAACTTGATATCAGACGGATATGAGAGGTCTAGGTGGGCCGCTTTTAAGGGCCGCTTTGGTCGGGACTCTTCTCGCCAGCGGAGCCCTCGGCGTGGATGTGCTCGAGACGATAGGCTTCAGCAGCTGCAACACCAACGCCAGCGTCTCGGTGCAGAGGGTTGACATCCGGTACAACAATGACAACAAGACGGTATCGTTTGATGTTGCCGGGACAAGCAACCAAGTACAGAATGTGACGGCCGTTCTCAACGTCACGGCATATGGCCAGAATATCTACTCAAACTCCTTCGATCCGTGCGAGCCGGGCACGTTTATTCAGCAACTCTGTCCTGGTTCGTCTTGGTTTCCCTCCTCTTTTTGGGTGTGCTGGCTGACTCTGTTTAGTTCCTGCGGGCACATTCTCTGCGAAAGGAACGCAGCAAATCCCCGCCGAATACGCAAACCTAGTGCCGGCAATCGCCTTCCAGGTCCCAGATATCGCGGCCATGGCCACCCTGCAGCTGCAGTCGAGGGAATCCGGCGAGAAGGTCGCCTGCATCCAGTCTCAGGTGACTAACGGCAAGACCGCGAGCGTTCCCGCGGTGTCGTATGTGGCCGCCGGCGTCGCGGGAGCAGCCTTGGTGCTGGGTGGCGTGTCGGCGGTGGGAGCGGCATTTGCAGGGGGCAGCGCTGCCGCCGGTGGAGGTTCGGCGGCCGGGGGCATGGGCACCATTAGCCCCAGCTTCACCGAAGTGTTTGGCTGGTTTCAGGGCATGGCCATGAACGGCATGCTGTCGGTGAACTACCCCAACGTCTACCGAAGCTTCGCCAAGAACTTTGGCTTCTCAACCGGCCTGATTCCCTGGACGCAGCTCCAGGTGTCGATTGACGACTTCCGCGCCACCACGGGAGGCAATCTCACGCAAAACAGCGTCGAGTTCCTCAAGAACGCCACGCTGGTCTTCCCCGACGGCTCTTCGCAGACAACCGCACAGGGCTTGTTCAAGCGAGCGTTCGACCAGTTTGCGCACCTCGCCGCTCGCCAGATCGAGACGAGCGTCAACAGCACGGTTGAGGAGACGCCGCCGCAAGGTGGCGCTCAGGATACCGTCCGCGTGGCGGTCTCGGGCATCCAAGGATATGTGCAGCAGTACAGCATTCCGTCGGGCAACACGTTCATGACGGTCCTCCTCGTGGTCGCTATTGTCGTCGCGGCCATCGTGGTGGGCATCCTGTTGGTGAAGGTTATCCTGGAATTCTGGGCCCTGTTCGGCAGCTTCCCCAAGGCGCTCAGTGGCTTCCGCAAGCACTACTGGGGCTCCATCGCACGCGCCATCACCTCCCTAATCCTGCTGCTGTATGGAATCTGGGTCTTGTACTGCGTCTTCCAGTTTACACAGGGTGACTCGTGGGCGGCCAAGGTGCTGGCTGGTGTCACGCTCTTCCTGTTCACCGCCATCCTGGCGTTCTTCGCCTGGAAGATCTGGAGCACTGCTCGCAAACTCAAGAAGCTCGAGGGCGACATTGGCGGGCTGTACGAGGACAAGAGCATCTGGGTCAAGTACAGCCTCTTCTACGAGTCGTACCGGCGGGATTATTGGTGGATCTTTGTGCCGACCATCATCTACATGTTCGCCAAGGGCTGCGTGATCGCGGCGGCCGATGGCCACGGCATGGTGCAAACGGTTGCGCAGCTGGTGGTTGAGGGCTTCATGCTGATTCTCCTCCTATGGAGCCGCCCGTACGAGCGCCGCTCGAGCAACATCATCAACATCACCATCCAAGTGGTGCGGGTGCTGTCGGTGGCCTGCATCCTGGTCTTCGTCGAAGAGTTCGGCATTGCCCAGACGACACAAACCATCACCGGCGTAGTCCTCATTGCGGTGCAATCAGCCTTGACCGGCATCTTGGCCATCTTGATCGCCTGGAATGCGATCATCGCCTGCTGCAAGCAGAACCCGCATCGCAAGCGCCGCAAGGAGATGGGTAAGTCGTTTATTCCTTTCGGGTCCTTTCGACATGCAGATGCTGACGCTGACGCCCCGTGACAGAGAAAATGCAACAGCGCGATACCCTCACCCCGCTGGACGCGCGCAATTCCCTTCTTCTGGACCGCTCCAAGACGGCATCCTCGGATCTCTCTTCGTCCTTCTCCATGTCCAAAACGGGCTTCGCTGTCGAGTCGAAAGAAGTCACCGCTGCGCGCTCCGTCTCTCCCGAGCGTTACACCCTCAACAACAACAACAGCAATAATGATCGACTCTCCAACCCCGTGTTTGCGCCGCGCGTACCGAGCGGCGGATCCTTCACGCCTTTGTCCGTGCCAGGATTGGGGCCGGACCGAAATCCGAGCCGGGAGAACCTGGTGATGGGCGCCGCGCCGCTGGGGGGTGGGAATATGCGGCAGCCGACGTTGCCGAATATCGATTTGGAGGGCGGATATAACGCGCCGGCATCGCAGCAGAGGGGCTATGGTGGTTTTGGTGGGCAGTCACAAGGGCGTTATGGACGGCAGCAGGCGGGGAGTTATGGGGGATACAACGAATATAGGGGACCGTATCAGGGGTATTGAGCTGGGAGGGGAAAGGGGAACGGATGGAGGTGACCTGAGTGTACTTGTACTGGAGGCGGCGGATCTACTGCATATACGCGACTCGATATCCTATGTATGTGCTTGCATCTACTACTATCTATGAAGACATGAAGCAAGCGCGTGGGGATGAAAAGGAAGATGAAAAGATCAAAACATAGGTGAAGCATAACAACGGTGACGAGCTGGGGGGTTTTGCAAACATGACATATTCTAAGGTTACGCGACATGCCTCTTGATTGTAGATACATTTCCTCCGAACAATCATGCTGGCGAAGTAAGGGGTTCAAAGACTTGTACATACATACATACATACATACGAATACATATATCGCATGATGACTAGGTGCGGTGGAAATCAAGTTCACACTGTACATGCTGCCATTTGCAAGCCATTTCCGGCACATCGCTGCCCCAGATTGAGGGGCAGCACAGTGCGGCACAGCGTCGCAAAAACGGCCAATGACCTCACCTCAACTCCAGTTGCACGCATCAAAGCCATCCATTCCCACCATCACAACTTGGGGCCCTGGTGATGCAACAAACTGAAGCCCTTCAAGGCCTTTGGTGAGTTTTCAAATTTTTTTCTCTCTCTTTTTTTTCTTTTTTTCTTTTCTTTGTCGAGATTTCGCACCCTTCGTGACTTCGCTCCAAGACCAATCCAAGATTAGAACAAATGACCACACTCGCACTCGCGCAATAACCCACCAACACACACACACACACACACACACACACACACACGCCTTGAAATGCTGGACAGAACATGAGCGACCTCCAAAAGAAGTGGGCCAAAGCTAGAGTCAACACTGCCATGCACGCCATGGCACCGCCCCCGCCGGTGCCCGAGTTCAACGAGCTCGACGAGGACCGCTACGGCTCGGGCTCCGTGCCCAACACCCCGCAGGACGACGACTCGTCCTCTGCCTCGTCCATGTCCTCCACCGGAACCGTGATTCCTTCACCGGGCCGAGCACTATTTGCGCGACCTCAGGGGTATGTGTATACAACAATTGCCCCCCCAACCCCACCCCTCTCCCACATTCCTCAACACTCTTAAGCCCACCAAAACTCTTAACACACTCCCCCACAGATTCCCGGGCCGCTCCCTCGACCCAATCCCCTGGACAACCTACTTTGAGCGCGAGCTATTCCTGCCCGCGCCAGACGGCTCCGTCACCTACCACGCCTACCTCACCTCGCCGGCTCCTCCCGCGGCTGCGGCTGCGGCTGCGGCTGCCGGACCGGGAGGAGTGAAATCCCCCGGCGGCGGTGGTAGTGGTGGTAGTGGTAGTGGTGGTGGTCCACTGTTTGTCACCCACCACGGCGCCGGCAGCTCGGGCCTCTCGTTTGCCGTGCTCGGCGCCGAGATCCGCAAGCGCCTGCCCTCGGCGGGGATTTTGTCGATCGATGCGCGGGGCCACGGGTTGACTGCCGTTCATGCGACGGCCGGGATTGCTTCTGGCTCTTTGGGCGAGGGAGTGGGGGTGTCGGCGGCGGTGGGCACCGGGGGTGAGGCAACGGGGCAAAAAAGGGAGGAGGTGGAGGAAGAGGAGGAGGGAGTAGACCTTACGCTCGGCACCCTCGCCTCCGATCTCCGCGCCGTGCTCGCCCTCACCCAGGCGGCCATGCACTGGCCGGTCTTGCCGCCCATCATATTGGTCGGCCACTCACTGGGCGGGGCGGTGGTGACGGAGTTTGCCTCGTCCCCCCCGCTGTCGAGTAAGCTCAAGGGACTAACAACAGTATCCCCCGGCACCGGCACCGCCAGCGGCGGCATTGGGGCTGGCACGGGAAGCGGGACCCCGATAGACCTTCTCGGCTACGCGGTCCTGGACGTAGTCGAGGGCTCGGCCATGGACGCGCTGCAGAGCATGCACGCCTACCTGGCTACACGCCCGGCCGGGTTTGACTCGCTGCGGGATGCCGTCGAGTGGCACGTGCGGTCGCGGACGGTGAGGAATGCCGTGAGCGCGCGCGCGAGCGTGCCTGGTTTGCTGGTCAGCCACCAGCCGAGCGGCGAGAACGCGGGTGGGGATAGTGTTGCTGGTGATGGCGGTGGTAAGGGGGAGGGGGAGAAGCAGAAGGAGGAGGAGGAGGAGGCAGAGGAGGGGGAGGATGTGGTTGTTAACGGGCATAGTAGGCATGGGGGTGGGCACGGGAGTAGAGGAAAGGGCGGCAACAAGCCCTGGCGGTGGCGGACCGACCTGGCCAAGACACAGCCGTTCTGGGAGGGGTGGTTTGGCGGGCTGAGCAAGAAGTTCCTTGCCGGCAGGGGCGGGAAGATGTTGCTGCTTGCTGGGACGGACCGGCTGGATACCGAGCTGACGATTGGGCAGATGCAGGGTAAGTCTCGTTCTGAACTTATGCCTCCTTTTCCAACGTGGCAGCGACTGATTCATCGATGGTACAGGGAAATATGCGCTACAGGTGTTCCCCGAGGCGGGGCACTTCATTCATGAGGATCTGCCTGAAAAGACGGCCATGACGCTGGTCGATTTCTACAGGCGGAATGACAGGAGTGCGTTGGTGCTGCCGCCCAAGGTGTCCGAGTTGTTGGCGCAGGGGAAGAAGGTTTGATGGAACGTGCTGGACGGTAAATGGCTTGTGTTCGATTACCCTTGAGACGCGCTGTCAGGCATATGTGGTCGGGTTATACATAGTTGGCTGCAAACATAGCACGGATATATTATTTGGCGTGGAATTTGGGCTCTGGCTTTGCCGGACGGAAATGTATTGATGTCTATCAGTCGTAGCCCCCCTTCTATTTTCTCCATCTCGCACGCCAGGATATCAATCGAACCAGACCCCCCTGGGGACACATAGCCATGCCCCTAACCTAACGCCGTCCAGCCATTGCTGGTATATATGCCAGATAGAATTAGTACATACATTACACCGCAACAGAAGCAGGAGCAGCGGCTGGAGCGGTCTCGACAACCTCAGCCGTCCTCTTCGCCGACTCTGATGCTTCTTCACCTTCCCTCTTCCGCTTCTTCGACACCTGCTGGCCGTTCTGCTGCTGATTTTTCTGCTTGCTCTTCTGCTTTAGCTCCGATTTTACCTCAAACTCGCCCAAGCCCAAAACCCGATCCGTCTCCCTTGCCACCTCCCGCATGTCTTCGTGCCCTAGCGTGTGCGCAAGGTCGACGTACGACCTACACCGTTGCGCTTCCTTGTGTGCCGACGCCTTCCCGGGTATCATCTGGGCCAGCATGAACTTGGTATTGGCCATCTTGTTCTCCGCCTCCATCGCAAACCGCAGATACCTCTCCACCGTCTCCGGCCAAGCGGCCAATCCGCCCTCCGTCACGCGCCGGAAACAGCTCGGGTTCTTCTCGGCCGCCGTCGCAATCATGGCCCCGTCCGCCCCAAACTCCTCCACCAGCCCGCCCGCCTGGTCCCGGCTCTCCACATCCCCATTCATCAGACACGCCACGCCCGCCTCGCGACACACATCGGCAATCATCCTCAACTGCCCGCGAATCGCCCGCTCCCGCGGCCGCATAGGCGTCGTCCGGCAGTGGATCGTCAGCCCCGTGATCCCCGTCGCCACCAGCCGGCGCACGAGCGCCTCCGTCTGGGGCGCCGTCTCGAGCAGGCGAATCTTGACGCTGATCCCGATCCCGAACTCGGGCACGATCTCGCGCACGAGCGCCTCCAGGATGCCCGCCAGCTTCTCGGGCGTCTTGAGCAGCGCGGCGCCCATGCCGCCCGTCACGCTAAACGGCTTGGGGCAGCCGGCGTTGACGTCGATGCCGGCCACATCGGCGGCCACGAAGCGGGCGGCGGCGACGGCGCGGTCGGGGTCGGACGTGCCGAGCTGGAAGACGAGCTTGTTCCGTTCGCGGGCCGGGTCGAGGCGGTAGATGACGGATTCGGCGACGCCGCCGTTGGCGTTGGCGGGGCTGTGCGAGTGCGACGGCTGGCGCGTGTATTCGACCATGTGCGTACGCGGGTTGATGCGCCGGGTTGCGCCGATGAGGGAGTGGTCTACTGTTTCGGGACCTGGTGGGACACGGGCAAGGGGGGGTTAATCATCGTGGGTGCGATGAGAAATAAGGGAACGGGAAGAAGAGGGGAGCAGGAAGAGGGGAGAAGGAGGTATGGGGTGTTGGACATACCCCAGACGAGGTCGGCGCCGTAGTGCAAAGCGAGTAGGCGTGACGGGAGCTCGCCGGAGCGGACCATGGGGGCGAGCACCACCTTGCCGCGGTAGTCGACGCCGCGGGGTGGGATGGGAACGCGTGGGCGAGTGCTTGTTCGGCCGGAAGCTGCTGTCTCCTCGCCAGTTGCCATGATGCTGATGCTTCGAATTCCACGCAGGGAGCGGGCGGTTCGAAACATCCCAACGTTTGGAGAGGGCGAGGTGGTGGGGTCGAGTCGATATCACGTATCGCGGGCTACAGTGCAGCAGATGGCACATGCATTTTTGGGCCCCCCCAGAAAATTGGCGGGTCGCGGCACCAATGTGGGGGCTGTCTCGGGCATGACTGCTATAGCTAGCCCTAACCCTGACACATCTTTGCTCAACGGGGAGAGAGGCGGCCCTGATTATTTACGAATCGGCAAGTGTCCAAGGTCTGCTCATCGCGAGCTCTCGGGTCCCTGCATCCTGCGTCGAGCGCTCAGGCAAAGTGTTTGCAATCTACTATGTATTATGGACTCAGCCAATACGCTGCTCCCGGTCGGACTGCCGGCAGGCATGTGATCCAGTACTGTGTGTACTTATGTATGTCACGAAGCGCCCCATCTGATAGATAAAAACCCTCCAGTCTTGACAGGAGGCAATGCAGCAAACAGATGTCGGATGTTGAAAACGAAGTCTCCGCTGCCCGGTGCCGGGGGCCCGGCTTGGCATGCGGCGGCTGCTGCCGACAAGTCCGCTCGGCCGGGGTTTGCCGGCCACTGTTGTGGAAAACTCGATGCGTCCCGCAGTTGGTTGCCTCCCTCGCATGGCAGTGGCCATGTATCCCATGATTGGGGAGGTAGGCGGGGGGAGGGGGGCGAAAAAATAACCGTCTTTTGTCTTTCTCTCAACCCAAGCGAGTTGCAGGCTGCCACACGGCGCCGTGCATGTCCCTTTCATCAGAGCTTCAAACATACCATCGGCCAATCTTTCCTATGGTTTGAGATCAGAATCTCGGGCCAAGGTGAAGATCGCCGAGAGCCCACCTGACCCGACTGCTGTCAGGGCCCTGTAATACGGACGTAAACCCCCATCTGCATGGTCAGAGAGGAATGCATTGCCTGATCATGAGTAAGAGCACAAACAGCCAACAGCGAGAAGAACAGCGCGCAAGAGTATGCCTGACCCGAAGAAAAATCAATCCCAGATTCCCTTCTGCATCTAATAAGTCGATCGAGGCGAAAAGTCGAGAAATGATGTCCACGGGTGTTCTGCCTTTGCGTCTGCAGCTCGTTCGTTCCAGGATTGAGCTTGTTTGGCTCTCCTGAAACACGAGGAAAAGGGGTAGCTTACGGTCATATTGGCGATTTGACTGACTGATCCGTCAAACAGATCTGCTGTCAAACCCCAGTCCGGAGATACCATTCCCAGGCTTGGCGTGTCCTCAGGTGACCGCGGCAAGCCAGCTCCAAGGGCGAAGGAAAGAAAAAAGAACAAAAAAAAGAACCCAGCACTCTGGAAGGCTAAGGTCTGACCAGGGGTCACCGACCGTCCATGCCCCATGGGCCCATGCCCGCACCCATGTCTGGCCCGGAGGCCATCGACGCCGTTTTTGTGCATATCACAATCCATCACGCACGGAGATCGGACATGGCAAAGCTGCTAATAAAAGAGTGAAACTGGAGCGGAATGGACAGCAGGCCAGCCACCCCCCGTGGCGCTGAAGAAACTCTACGACATGCCCCCTCCAGCTCATGGTTCCTGTGACGTAGGTGGCTTGCGTCTATGACAAGGCCCCGGCGCTGAGACAGTCGGTCTGCTTCGGTCCCGAGCAAAAGAAAGAAGAAGGCTTCCAAGAAGGATGATTTCGGCGCATTTCTCGATGGCCTACACCGATACTCACTCCAACGAAATATATACTGGTGGTACGACGCGAACAACGGGATAGCGGGGAAGAGACAGGGGTATGTGTATGCACATACACACTCGGTTGCTAACGAAAACCTGCAAACGCGATGACAAGATCCACATTCTGCGGTGGGCTGTTGGTCTCGTCCAATGTGCTTGTCGCATCGTGCATGCGGCTGGCAGCCCTGAGCCGGCTCTTGGGTTTGGGCGCGCCCCGCACCCAACACATTGGCCACACCGGGATTCCTGTCTCCGAGTGCTCACTGGTCGTGACTGGACTGCTGGTGCGACTTTGGTAGCCCTGAGAACACCATGTGGTGCTGTAGCCCTTCTGCACCTCTGCATGCGCAATGGCAATCCAGGAGGCAAAAAGACATGCCCTGCCAAACGGCTGCATGCATATCTCCCACACGACGGACGACGGACGACGGACGACGGCGGCAGTTGGGTGGGTGGGCGCAGGTAAGGTAAGGTACCGACGGAGGCAAAAGAGATGCCCAAGGGCCTACACACATATATTAGCTGCAACCACCATCACCATCCACCACCATCACGACGCAGCTGCAGATACGGAAGATCTGTAGGCTCATACAACCCACTCGTTTCCCTCGACGAGCTCGCGCTTTTTGGAAGATGAGAGAAAAAAAATTGCATGCTGCCGGGTTCGCTGCCGTTTTCTTTTGCTAACGAGGCTGTCGAATGTGCACCATCGAAAAACTGTGGGTGCTCTGCCGGCAAGCCCCGCAGTGGCGGTTACAGAGAACCTGGGAGGAGGTGAGCGAGAATATCCGATGAGAGAGGCGACGCTAGCACGCGGGCAGAGAGGTTGGAACATGCTAGGCTTGGAGCTGGCTGCCTTGGAGCGGGGAAGCCACACCTCTGCAGCCCATCCAATCCCGCCCCCCCATCCCCCATACCGCGGCGGGATGCCCACGCCGCCGCGCTGCCTGATAGAACCCGGATCGTTCTTTCCTCTGAGCGGCCTTGGCCCGGATACCGGCGATTGGATGGGGGGATGGGATTGGTTAGGGCTGGAAACAGTGAAACTGGCCTTGTGCTGTACTTGAGCCTCTGACTGCTGGTAACTCAAGTCTCTTCGTCGATCTCGGCTACCTACTGATGTTAGAACTATCCGTACGAGTCAGGATAGCCTGATGGTCATTTGAAGGCAACGAGGCAAGCAGGTCCATTCCCGGACCGTGCAGACCTCAGTCGCCAACCCTCTACTAACGTTATAACGGCTCTCGGCTGAAGCACCAAACACAAGTCGTTCGAGGCAGCACACCAAGATGCCCCGCTGGGCGCATGTACACTTTAACTTAACTTGCAGTAGCAGCAAGCGGAGCCCGTTTCGGGCCTTACACCGCTAAGCACCAAAAGGGGCCGTGGTGTGCTGTGCAGCGAATTGGTAGCGGACCGCCGATCCCATCCCCAATCGGCGCCCCGACGGCGGCCACCCCCCCAGCAGTTTCCCCATTCTCCTCCTTCTCCTCTCCCTGCAACCACTACTCGACCAACCCTCTCAAAGGCCGCTCGTTCTGCTGCCTTCCGCTGCAATCCAGTCCAGTCGTAGGGCGCATAGCGGAAACCGGGCTCTTCTTTCTTGTACGCCTCGACTCTTTCACCCCGTCCGTTTGTAGGATTTCAGCAGAGCAACGAGGGGGGCGAACAAAGCTGAGCACAGGGCGTTCTCCACTTCGCCCAGGGTCCCTGCGGATACGGGCGATTCGGCCTTTTCGCTTGGCTTTTTCGCTCGCAGTTTTTGCGTCTCTGCGCTGCCAAGCCTCCCCCCGACACCACCAAAGTCCACCGCGACCCGCCCACACAAGATCCGCCTCACCGCGGCCTTGCAATCGTTCTATCGCCCTTCCATCCTCTCTAGCCCGGCCAGTGCACCCAGCGGCCCGACACTCGTCAGTTTCGGCTTTCCGCATGAAGCCCCGTTTCCCACGCACAAGACAAATAGCCGCCCGACAGTGAACCGTTCCCCGCCATCCGTGTCCGTGTTTCTTTTGTCAGTGCAGTTGCCGACTCGCTCCCCCGCCAGCGGCGTTCACGCCGTCCCCCGCCGCAACAATGAGCGGCGAATCTTCGCTGGCAGTCGTCACTGCTGTGATCAAATCCCTCGCTACCGATCCGACGACGCCCCCTCCAGCGCTTCCGAATGCCTGCCCGAGCGTCAGGCTCCCCGGCGCCGAGACCGTTGAGAAGGTCGAACTTGAGCGGGAGCTTGCCGCCCTCGTACTCAGGGTCCAGCAGCTCGAGGCCCGGGCGAATTCGGCTGCTACAAACGTCTTCCCCGACACGCCGAATGAGACGGCCGACACCATTTTTGCAGACGAGAAGATTAGGCCTCGGCCGAAATATCCGCCCAATCTCGCGCGCAATGGATTCATCGATGAGGCGCTCGAGGGCCTTCGCGAGCACGTCGACGATCAGTCGAAGCTCCTCGACAGCCAGCGCCAAGAGCTAGACGGTGTCAATGCTCAGCTACTGGAGCAGAAGCAACTGCAAGAGAAGGCCCTCGCGGTCATCGAGCAAGAGCGCGTGGCGACGCTGGAGCGCGAGCTGTGGAAGCATCAGAAGGCCAACGAGGCCTTTCAAAAGGCGTTGCGTGAGATCGGTGAAATTGTCACGGCCGTCGCTCGCGGAGACCTTTCCAAGAAGGTCCGCATGAACAGCGTCGAGATGGACCCTGAAATCACAACATTCAAGCGCACCATCAACACCATGATGGACCAGCTGCAGGTCTTCTCGAGTGAAGTCTCTCGTGTCGCTCGTGAAGTCGGAACTGAGGGTATCCTCGGCGGTCAGGCTCAGATTGAAGGCGTCGACGGCACATGGAAGGAGCTCACTGATAATGGTGCGTCTTGGTTATGGCGTGAATATACTGCATGGACTGTCCGCTAACTTTGAACTCCCAGTGAACGTCATGGCGCAGAACCTTACAGATCAAGGTATGTTGAGCCCCCCCTGCATGTGGTAACTTGGAAGGACCATATCCGGCTAACGTCTCCCCGCAGTGCGCGAGATCGCATCCGTCACAACGGCTGTGGCTCACGGTGATCTGACCAAGAAGATTGAACGGCCCGCCAAGGGCGAGATTTTACAACTCCAGCAGACCATCAATACCATGGTGGACCAACTGCGGACATTTGCCTCCGAGGTCACACGCGTAGCCAGAGATGTCGGTACCGAGGGTATCCTTGGTGGCCAAGCCGACGTCGAAGGGGTGCAGGGCATGTGGAACGAACTAACTGTCAATGTGAACGCCATGGCCAACAATCTAACCACCCAAGTACGAGATATCATCAAAGTTACCACAGCTGTCGCCAAGGGCGACCTCACCCAGAAAGTGCAGGCTGAGTGCAGAGGCGAGATTTTTGAGCTCAAGAAAACGATCAACTCCATGGTGGACCAGCTTCAGCAGTTCGCCCGCGAAGTCACCAAGATTGCGAGAGAAGTCGGAACCGAGGGAAGACTAGGCGGCCAAGCAACCGTCCATGATGTTCAGGGTACATGGAGGGATCTGACAGAGAACGTCAACGGCATGGCCATGAACCTAACCACGCAAGTGCGTGAGATAGCCAAGGTCACGACAGCCGTCGCCAAAGGTGACCTAACCAAGAAGATTGGGGTCGAGGTCCAAGGCGAAATTCTAGATCTGAAGAACACCATCAATACCATGGTTGACCGTCTTGGGACGTTTGCCTTCGAGGTCAGCAAGGTCGCCAGGGAAGTCGGAACGGATGGCACGCTTGGTGGCCAAGCCCAGGTCGACAATGTCGAGGGCAAGTGGAAAGACCTCACAGAGAATGTCAACACCATGGCGCGAAACCTCACATCGCAGGTACGTCAGACGACACTATCCCCCCGCAGTGGAACCCACAAGCTCACCACACACTTCTCCAGGTGCGAGGTATCTCGACCGTCACGCAGGCCATTGCCAACGGCGACATGAGCCGCAAGATTGACGTCGAGGCCAAGGGGGAGATACTCATCTTGAAGGAGACTATCAATAACATGGTTGACCGACTCTCCATCTTCTGCAACGAGGTGCAAAGAGTGGCCAAGGACGTCGGAGTCGACGGCATCATGGGAGGTCAAGCCGATGTGGCTGGCTTGAAGGGCAGATGGAAGGAAATCACGACGGATGTGAACACCATGGCCAACAATTTGGTAAGTTGCCCCGGTTGGCGTCGCTTGCAAGATAACCGCTTCACTGACTGACACTCGCTTGGTAGACGGCTCAAGTGCGAGCATTCGGCGACATCACAAACGCAGCAACAGATGGCGATTTCACCAAGCTTGTTGAAGTCGAAGCCTCCGGCGAGATGGACGAGCTCAAAAAGAAGATCAACCAGATGGTTTACAACCTTCGAGACAGTATTCAAAGGAACACACAGGCTAGGGAAGCGGCTGAGCTGGCCAATAAAACCAAGTCGGAATTCCTAGCCAACATGTCGCACGAGATCCGAACGCCCATGAATGGCATCATCGGCATGACTCAGCTCACGCTCGACACAGATTTGACACAGTACCAGAGAGAGATGCTCAACATTGTCAACTCGCTGGCCAACAGCTTGTTGACTATCATCGACGACATTCTGGATTTGTCAAAGATCGAAGCGAGGAGAATGGTGATTGAGGAGATTCCATACACCTTACGAGGAACCGTCTTCAACGCCCTCAAGACCCTGGCCGTCAAAGCCAACGAGAAGTTCTTGGATCTCACGTACCGCGTCGACAGCTCCGTGCCGGACCACGTCGTGGGCGATTCATTCAGATTGCGCCAAATCATTCTGAACCTGGTGGGCAATGCCATCAAGTTCACCGAGCACGGCGAGGTCAGCCTGACGATCCAGAAAGCCGCTCAGGTGCAGTCGGGTGGTCCGGGCGAGTATGCTATCGAGTTCATCGTGGCCGACACCGGTATCGGAATCCCGTCGGATAAACTCGACTTGATTTTCGATACCTTCCAGCAGGCCGATGGCTCCATGACCCGCAAGTTTGGCGGTACCGGTCTGGGACTTTCCATCTCCAAGAGGCTCGTGAACCTGATGGGTGGCGATGTCTGGGTCAAGAGCGAGTACGGAAAGGGCAGCAGATTCTACTTTACCTGCATTGTCCGCTTGGCCAACGACGAAATTACCTTGATCGCGAAACAACTCAGCCCGTACAAGAGCCACCAGGTTCTATTCATCGACAAGGGCAGGACCGGCCATGGCACCGAGATCGTCAAGATGCTCAAGGCCTTGGGTCTGGTCCCGATCGTTGTCGACTCCGAGAAGAGCCCTGCCCTAGAGCAGGCCCGGGCCACAGGGCAGTCTCCCTACGATGTCATCATTGTCGACTCTATCGAGGATGCGCGGCGACTGCGCGCGGTCGATGACTTCAAGTACCTTCCGATCGTCCTCCTAGCGCCGGTGGTCCACGTGTCACTTAAGTCGTGCCTCGACCTAGGTATCACGTCGTACATGACGACACCGTGTAAACTGATTGACCTCGGCAACGGAATGGTGCCTGCCCTGGAGAACAGGGCCACCCCCTCACTAGCGGATAACACCCGCTCGTTTGAGATTCTGCTGGCCGAAGACAATACCGTGAACCAGAGGCTTGCCGTCAAGATTCTAGAGAAGTACCATCATGTCGTTACTGTTGTAGGCAACGGTGAGGAAGCGGTTGAGGCCGTCAAGCGGAAGAAGTTCGACGTCATCTTGATGGACGTTCAGATGCCAATTATGGTAAGCCCCCGCTGACCTCGGCTTTGGTCTTCCAAGGTTGCTAACACTATGTGTGTACAGGGTGGTTTCGAAGCCACAGGCAAGATCCGCGAATACGAACGCAGTCTAGGCACCCAACGCACACCGATCATCGCCTTGACGGCGCACGCCATGATGGGTGACAGAGAAAAGTGCATCCAGGCGCAGATGGACGAGTATTTGTCCAAGCCGCTCCAACAAAACCACCTGATCCAAACCATCCTCAAATGCGCCACGCTTGGCGGCCAGCTACTGGAGAAGAACCGGGAACGGGAGCTTGCGCGTGCAGCTGACGCTGCCACGGGTAGCCGGCGCGATAATCCTACACTCGCGGCGGCGTATCAATCCGCTGCGGCGGCTCGGCCGTCACTTGCCAACCGCGCCATTACTGCCGCAGAAACGCTCACTAGCGGGCTTCCGAGCCCGTCGATAGTGACGGCGGATCAGGACGACCCCCTGAGCAGGGCACGTACCAGCCTCTCCGAACCCAACATTCACGCGACGTAGCTGACCTTTGTGGGCTGCTGCCCGCCCGCGGGTTTAGCTGCTTACGAGGGCTCATAGCACTTGAGAGAAGAGGGCGAGCCGTGCTACAAGGAGTCGCGGCTTATGTTGTGCGTTTGGTCGGGCTTCGATGCTGTTGTTTTGCCGTCAGTTGGTCTCCGGGTATCCTGGGCTTGGTGGGTTTGGGTTGGTTCGGTTCGGTCTTGGGGTGTTGCTTGTTTGCTTTGCTTGTTTTGCACCGGTTTCACTTTGATCACGCAGCATATGGTTGTTATTGTGTGTGTCATTGTCACGCTCATGCGCTCTCCCCCTGGGCCATGGCCCCTGGCCGCTGACTGGAACGATCTTGTCTTTATGTTTCGTAACTGTCGTTGCATGTGATACCTACACCTGGCTAGAAACGTCTCAGCTGCTGTTTCCTTAATCTTTGTTTTTTTTTCTAAAATTTCCTCGGCTCGGGCTCTCGTTGCCGTAGTCGTCCCAGTTCGCTCGGCATTTGACTTTGTCGTTATGAATGGCAGGCGGGCATAGCAAAGCAACCAGCGCAACGCAGCACAGAACATTTTAGTTGATCTCTTGTATGGGGAAAGAACGGAGAGAAGGGAGAGAGAGAGGGAGGGAGTCAAACTCGGGTCAGTTGCTTTTTTGGTTTGGTCATAGTTAGTCGGTTGTCTCGGGAGGCAAGCAGTTCAAATCTACAACGTATACGCTTCTACCTCTGGAAGAACATCAAAGGTTTTTTTTTTTTTTTTTTAGCGCGTCCCGAAACGGTGGATCGCAGATTGTCTTTGACACTTTTTCTGGTTTCCAATACCGGGTACATACATATATACATACATTCACCACCATCGCCAACCCTTCTTCCGTTCGTCCATACTCACTGCCTATGTAACAACTCTCCTCGCTCTCGCTTCTGGGTCCCCTCTGTTCATGGTATGTACATATCAAAACGATCGTTTTGTCTGGTTCTGTCCCATTCACTCCCGACTTCTCC
>JAMAKP010000094.1:0-85806 GCA_023628455.1 Chaetomiaceae sp. B2702 | reverse complement strand
TTGGTTCCCCCCCCCCCCCCCCCCCCCCCCTCGAGGTGGATTGACAGTTCCAGTAGGAGGTATTGAAAATCAGACCGAATCCACCATCTCGGCGATGTCGGCTTCGACCCTCGAGTCCAGAGGCTTGCTTGATTGCCAATCTTCGCCTACCAGTCCAGTCAGCCTCGGCAAAAGAGTTGCCAGGAGAGGGGAAGGCGCACAGCAAGCACAATCCCAGAACCAACAACATGACTTCGGCGACATACCCAGACTCTCAGGTCCCGTCGCCAGCCACACAGATGCGATCGCATTTGTTGCGGTGACACTTGTACCGTGATGTTGAGGTTCTCAAGGTCCTACGATGGTCATCTGCAGGAAACCAGACAGAATGACCCTGCGGTACTCCAGATGATGGGCCGGTTAAGCGCTGAGACGCGGTGATGCGCTTACTTTGCAGTAGGCCAGAGCCGCCAAGGTCGAAATGGAGGATGGTGCATATGGTGCATATGGTGCATAACAGAGCATCTATTACTGCGGTGAGAATTCTTGGACATCATGGGTTCCCATAACTGCGAGCCCAAACCGCATACCGTTATTCTTGGCGCATGCGACTGCTCTCTTGCCAACATTGAGGCGCCGGCTACTCGTTCAACCGGGATTGTTGGTGCTGGGTGGTGGAGGGGTATTTCAGCAAACATTAGCCCGCTGCCCCGTCATCTCGTTGCCGGGATGTTCCCGTCAGTATACATAGCAGGGGACTTGTCGGTCGTTCGGGAAAAGGAACCCGGTTCCGCGGGAAAGAAACCCGCTGCCAGCGCCTGCAGCAGAGCTGGATACGTGTATCTCACATGATTTGTGTCGTCTGCGGGTCTCCGGCCCAATGAACCCAAAAAAAGACCTGGTGGAGTCCAGCTTCTCATGCTTTTTTTTCTCGTTTGCCTTGAAATTGTCTGTGCAAATCAGGGGTGGATAATCTCCATCTCGGGAATCCCACCGGATCGCCTCTGGCCAGGCTTGACGGAGCCAGGGCTCCCAGGGTTGATTTTCGCGCGCCAAATCCCCTGGTATTCAAAGCCTCGGCTCCTACCGTAATTGATCTGTCCGAATCTGCCGTTGGCGCTAGGGAAATGACCTTGACCGTTGGGGTAGCGTGCCATAAGAAAGGGCCGAGTCCGGTGCTAAAACGGCGACACCCGAAACAGCAGCGGGGGGGAGGGGTTGATAACATCAGAGATGATCAACTTCTTGGGTGAAACCACTGACATTAACAAAGCGGTAATCTGTGCTTTCCATTGTTTCGCACTTTCACGTCACCGTGGGCAACTGGCAACGTGGCAGGGAAGGTGAGACTCGGCGGACAGGCAGTGATTTTTGGCGAGGCTCAGTCTTGGGCGTTCCGTTTCTTCAACTGTGCTTCTCTCCACCGTTACCACATGTGCATACATACCTACCCCCGCAAGCCACAGTCGGGAAACCGCGCTTCACGACTTCCGATCCAGGAAACAATGCCCGACAAAGGTACCCGATAAGGTAGGTAAATGACAGCAGTCGGACCCGTCTTGAGGCCGCTGCGTGGCTGTTCCTTCTCGGGACCAACCCAACGTATCCACCCTGAATCTTTTCTTCCTATCGAATGCCAAGTCCCCCAATTCTTTGTCTCTCACATCTCTGTATCTGTCACGCGTCGTGTCTGCACCCATCTTGGAGCCATGATTGGCTACAGCTTGTCCAGAGGTGATCTCCTTCTGCCAAACATGCCGAATGACGCTGCGCTCCTCCATCTCGAGGCGGCTGCCACAGGAGGGAGGTGTTACAGGGGACCATCGTTTAAGAATGCTTCTGACTCGCCAGTCTGAGGTGATCCGTATGGGCATGACTTGCCAATAGAGGAATGTTCCGTCACCCACTCGACCGCCCCCTCGACGATCCAACTGGCACTCACCCGCCCTCGACGCCACCAACACTATCTCTCAGCAAACTGAGCAAGGAGCAAGCTTCTCAGCCGTGTCTTTCATTTTACAGGCCAAGAAGCTCGGCGCCTGTTTGCTGTTCGTCGCCCAAGACGCACCACTGAGAGGCCTGGATCTTCTCTGAGACATCTTGACTCTGTGCACGCCACGGCCAGTTGGCTTCTTGCGCCCTCTCTGCCTGGTCAGTTTATGCCCATTTTATGCACTGTCCAGAGACACGGGCTGTGATGCGAGTCCCCTTCGTCGCCCGAGAGCCCGAACTCAGGTGCCAACCCGCAGGTTTTACCTTTGCCCCCTCACCGGCCCATTGAACCCAGTTGAATACCAAGTAACTCGATGACGGCAAAATCAACACGTTACCGGCCGTAATCAAAACTCATCTGCCGGGAAGGACCCCCTGAAACCAACAAGAGAAAAAATTCAAATAACACCGGGCTATGGTACCTCGCATCTAGACTCGTCGGGGCCGCATTCCGGTTCCTCGCGGCCGAGGGAGCCTTGCACACCCTCTTGAATTTCTGTGGCCCAATGAAACTAAGTTTGCCACCCTCCAGGTAGGAAACAAGGCATGACGAGAAGGTGATGATGTACAGAAGTAGTATCCCGAGCTCCCGGTCGAACGCGCGTGAGCTCTCAGCTCCTGAGACTGCATGATTGTTTGTCGATCGCGACATCGGAGACGGCCATGGCACCGTGACGTTTTCGAAAGTATCGACGACATTCACGGTACCTAGGTATCTTCCTCCTGGATGTACATGAGCGAGACGCTGGCAACCAACCTTGTCTTCCGATGGCTGGAAGTGTCGCGGAACCACCCGAGATTCAGCGCGAGCATTTTACCCTCCAAAACGCTTTTCGACAGGTTGGAAACGGTCGTAAAACAAGCGGCATAGAGGCAAATGAGCCGTTTTGCGCCCTGGTAAAGCGATGCTAACTCCGTCACTGCATGGGCAATCCAAGGGTGCTGCTGCCTCTGGTTTCCCTGCCCTGATTAATATCCGAAAGTACTTTGTCAAAACAAGGGTTTTTCCCCAGTCCTCTCTCCGGTTTGTCCTCGAATCTGGATCTCCATGTGCAGAACATAACAGCGTCACAAACTATTTGATTCTTCGGCAAATCAGCAGCCCAAGGATTGAATCCATCCCGACCGACCTGGTCCTGTATGTAGTAGAAGGCCCAACCAAGTCTGATAAAGGCATCAAAGTTTTGTAATGTTACATATAAAGCTCATACGATAGCCTAGCCTACATCCGCAAAAAAAAGTCCCATAACTCGTAACGTCAATAGGGTGTGTCCCTTCTGAGCGCCGGGGAGTCACGGAAATCTTTGGCGCAGTTTGTTTGCTCGGGGAAGAGCACCACGCGCGGTTGGCGCCCGAGCACAGAAAGACTTCACACCCCCTTCCCCCCCCCCCCGCGGGGAAATTCGCCTTACAACTGGAAACAAAATCTTGAAGCTCCTTCGTTACCTTCCATCGCAACCGTATTGCCGCATAATAAGGGAGGGGTGAACGTGAACTCTAACTGCCGGGGGGCGGCGGTGACTCGTGGTCCGTGCGCATTGTTTACTTCCCCCTTTTTTCGTCTTCGGGATTGACTAACGGTACTGGATGCGCAGAGAGAAGCCGGCAACAAAAGGACTTTCCGCCAGTAGAACTCTGCTCAATCAACTAGCTGGCTGTTGCTGGAGGTTATATTAGAGAACGGGTGGCTCTTGATGATGATGGCTTGCGGGTTTCGAGAACGAAGATGGCCGTGGCATTCGGTCATCATTTTCTTTTTTTGTTATTTGTGGCTGCATTGCGCAACAGCTTGGCCAGGCCACCGTCGACGCTGCAACCCAGTGCAAGTTCACACAATGCTTTATTCCACCTTCCGCAAATCATTACACGCGCCAAAACTGCGCTGGCGTCACAGAAATACATTCTCTTCCGGCGTGAGATGGTGCCGTCAGCCCGTCACTCATCCTCATCCTCATCTTCACTCGCCCCGCCTTCGTCAATACCCATCGCCACCAATACCCTCGTCGCCAGCCTAAAGACATCGCCCCGACTCCCCTAGGTAGACGGGATACAAAAGTCGATCCAGGTCCCCAGGTAATCCAGGCGGGCGCCCCTAGCCTCGGCCATCTTATAGATGCGCTCAAATTCCTCGAAGCTTAGTCTGCCCCATCCGCCGCGCTCTTTCGCCTCCTCCTCGGCGAGGTCAAGGCGTTTCCAGTTGACGAGAGTGGAACGGGCGATGGGCTTGGGCGAGGAGCTGCCGGTTGCCCCGTTTGCGGTCTTGGCCGCGGTTGAGGTGCGAGAATGGGCCGATGATGAGAATGACTCGGCCTGCTCGCTCTCGTTTGCCAGGGTGTCTGGCGTAGCTCGATGGTAGTCTTGTTCGGAATCTTGTTCGTGGCGTGGTGCCAGCGCATTTGGGCGGAACTGAGGCATGGTTGGGTCGCGGTGGACATCGGATTCGACAAGCAGAGGCTCTTCCGCAGGCACCTCATCTGCGGTCGAGGGTGGAAGCGCATCGTCATCATCATCGCTGGTCTCGTCGTCCTCGTTTGTCATTGTTTCTTCTTCGGTTTTGGTTTCAGTCTGAGTGGCGGCGGGGTCGAGCGCATAGCCGCTGATAGCAAGAAGTTCCTGCAGCGACTTGTCTTGTGGTGCATCGGCCTTTTTTGACGCCGCATCGAGGCCTGCATCGGCTTCCCTCTCTTCGTCGGGATTGATCGACTCAAAGGCCGCTCTGTGCTTGTCACGCAAGCCCTTCGTCTCGGCGGCTTGGACGGCAAGATCTTCCTTCGCTTTGAAGAGGGTATCGAGAATCTCGTTGAATGCCTGTTGGGTGACTTGGTAGAAGATCTCCTTGCCCACGTCTCGCTCGGCATCGGGAATTTCCATGCCGCCCCACCGCTCGGGAATGCTCCTTGAAGAAGTCGAAGGGTTGGACCTGATGTCAAAATCGTCGGTGTCTTCGGCAAATCTCACTTTGGAGGACGACCGAGATCGAGACGACAGGGGAGGTTGCGCGGTTTTGGTATCCTCGGCCGAGCCATTCAGATGGGCGAGAACATCATCATCATCGCTCCAGTCGTCTGGGGGGAGCATGCCCTCTTCCTCGTCCAGATAAAATTGCCTCCTTTTCCAGCGGTCAAACAGCTTTCTCCGAGCGGTCACCCTCAAGCGGCGGCTCGACGTAACCCTGTATGGGGGCCGGCGTTGGCCTCGCTCGTTGGGCCCTGCTTCCTCACTATCTGAAGACCTGTTTGCGCCAGCGCCATTTTCCGCTCTCTCCTCTCCCGATCCCAAGATTCCGTTTCTTTCTGGACTTGGTGAGTTCTCATCTCCGCCCCGGGCGTCTTGTTGTGCGCCGCCGTCGCCTCCGTCCTGACCGTTGCCGCCATTCACCACGACCAGGAAGTCATCGCCGTCACGGGTCTCGCCGAGGAGAAGCGCTGGAAGTTCGCTGATCCGGGTTGGCGGGTTCAAAAGACCGTTCAGATAATCCAACCCAGACGTCCGCTCCCCCGCTGGTCGTGGGTGATCCATGACGGGCATGAACAAACTTTCGGCAACGCGAGCTTGCCTGGTAAATACGCTGGTCAAGATAGACTGGCGGTCCGAAGTGTCGGGCGTGTCCTCGTTCAGCGCCCTGGTTCCTCCGTCGGTGATGTGAACCTCGCCGGTGTTGAGATTGAAGGCTTTTCCTTCTATGGAGCGGTCGGTGTCGGCATCCGTAAAGCCACCCTCGCGACCGAACAGGCTGCTCAGTGGCTGCCTACTGGTCACCAGCTGCTCGACTTCGGAGGAGCTCATGACCTGGTCATCAAGGCCGTCGAGTATGTCCCGGTGCATATGCTTAAACACGACGTAGTAGGCTCGGAACAAGCGCAAGCAATCACGGCGATTGATGAAGCCATCGTCGTCAATGTCGTAACCCTTGAACACCTTGTGAAGCCTGTCCTTCCTCTTGCGGTATGCGGTGCCGCGTAGAAACTCGGAGAAGCCGATGAGGTCGTCGTTGTTGTCGTCGTAGAAGGCAAACATGCGGTCGTGCAAGAGATTCGGGGCGATATGTCTGTAGCCGCCCGACGGCACCAGATAGCGCTCGAATGTCTTGCGATCCATGGCCAAGCCCAACTCATCGGGGTCCTCGCGCCACTCGGTGTTTGCCATAAAGGTCCACTGCTCCCAGAGAGCTTCCAGCTCCGGGCGCTCGAACCCCGTCTCTCTGGACAGCCTGGCCATCAGGTGCTTTGGTAGGAGCCTCAGACAGTTCTCGGGATCGCCCGGGTACCACACCGGCTGCAGCGGACGGGAGCCGAGACGGGGGACAGGAACCCTGATCTTGTAGAAGATGTGCGTCTTGGTGTGAAGGCCTTGTGACTCGCACGTTTCGCAGAGGTCAAAGTCGGTGCAGTTGGCACAGCGGTAGCGGATGCCGCGAATCGGAGTGATGCCGCAGCCGTTGCAGAGGCAGCCTCGGTGTACATAGGCATTGCGTCGGGCATTGTCTTCGGAGACGCGAAAGAGCAGGCTGACAATGTTTTGGCCGGCGCGCTGCTGGCCGCCGAATTGGTGGGATTCGTCATCGTACCAGTTGTCGTCGCGGACATTGCGTTCCGTCACATGGTCTCCGGGCATCGACTCGGCGTCGACCATGGGGTGGTCGGGGTCTACGTCGTTCTCGTCGGCATGGGACTCGACCGACGTGGTGGAAGCCTCCGACGGCTCGCGGCCGTGGCTGTGGACGACATCTGGGAGCGAGCGGCGGCGGTGTCGGATGGCATTGCTCCGGTGGAGGCGGCGGCCGGGGGCGGGCTCGGGAAGCGGTGGGTCGTAGACGCGGTAGCAAAAGTAGCCCAGCGTCGCGGTTGCAGCGAGCGACAAGATAGCCACGCTGATGCGCTGCCGGGTCAGCGTCGAGGCTGCGGCAGAGGTTTCCATGATGACGTGCGTGGCATCATGGTCGGGCGGAACAATGGGTTGCTCAAGGGTTTGGAAGTTTGCCGTTGATGGAGGGTTGAGTGAATCGGCCTGTTTTGTCAGATTGGATGGATTGGATTGCCAGCGATAACCGCTAATAATAAATAACGTCAACTAGCTAACGTTAACTATGGGTCTCAATGCTTATCGGAGCCGATACGAAGCTCGGTCGCGGCAACCCCTGCTCCGCCAAGCTTTAGTTACGCTGCACCTGCTTGCTACCGTTGTACCTAAAACAAAGAAGACGTTCCGAGGGCAAGCGACTCGGGCGACAAATCAACCAGACAAATATATACCATATGTATATCTTCTACTATACTACGATGCGCCTTTGCCTCTGGGATATATCCTGAATTTTTTTTCCGTGCTGGAATCCAATCTGGCGAGCCCAACTTGTCTTTACGCAGCAACTTGGCAACCCGCCCCTTATTACCGGCGTTACGTTGATGAGCAGCAGCACCTAACTAGTTAATCACAGGTGGCCCTGTAGCTCCTGTCAGCCCAGCAAACTGCACGGAACAAATCACAGCGAGACCAGCTTTCAAAGGCACCATGAACATCGCCGTTGCAGAATCTCTGTCGCTGGATTCAGGTAATTGGCCTCTGGCAACACACGGACTCGGCCCTTGGGGCCAGCAGCGGGCAGCAGCGGGCAGTAATGCTGACATGTTCCTGGTCTCGCAGTGGAGTACGATCCGATCGCCCACCTGAACCTCCTCTTCTCGCATCCGTCTACCGTATCCTCCGTGGCCCGCGTCTCGTCGACCATCCAGCGCCACAGAGATGGCCTCTCGCAGTCCATCGCGGCGCTCGAGACAGCCCAGGCCTACGGGCCCGACTCGTCGCTGGAGCGCATGCAGTCGGCCCAGGCCGAGCTCGCCTCCCTCTTCCAGCGCATCGAGAGCGTGCGCAGCCGCGCCCTGCAGACCGAGCGAGACATCACCACCATGACGGCCGACATCAAGCGTCTCGACGGCACCAAGCGCAACTTGACGCTCAGCATGACCGCGCTGAAGCGGCTGCAGATGTTGACGACGGCGTACGAGCAGCTCCGCGGCCTTGCCCGGACCCGTCAGTACCGCGAGTGCGCCGGCCTCCTGCAGGCTGTGCTCCAGCTGATGCGCCACTTCAACAGCTACCGCAGCATCGAGCAGATCGCCGTGCTGAGTCGGAATGTCAGCGAGCTGCAGCGCGAACTGCTCGAGCAGGTCTGCGAGGACTTTGAGATGGCATTCGCAAAGGGAGAGGTGGCCGCCCGCCGCGGCGTCTTGGTCGAGGCCTGCCTGGTCATGGATGCCCTGGGGGACCACGCCAAGACGAGGCTGGTGACGTGGTACGTCAACACGGAGCTGCGGGAGTACCGTCAGGTCTTCCGAGGAAACGACGAGGCCGGCAGCCTGGACAACATCGGGCGCCGCTACGCCTGGTTTAAGCGCACGCTCAAGACACATGAGGAGGAGCACGCTGCCATATTCCCGCCCCACTGGCGCGTCGGCGAGACATTGGGAATGGCCTTCTGCGACGGCACGCGGGAGGATTTCAAGGGCATCCTAGAGAAGAGCATGCGTAGGATCGACGGGGCGAAGCTGGATGTCAACCTGCTGCTCAGCTGCCTGCAAGAAACCATGGATTTTGAGCAGAGCTTAGAGCGGCGGTTTGCGAGCGAACCACGGGCCAGCATCGACACGCTCAGTTCGGCAGACGACCGGATACAGAACTTCAACGGCTCCATATCCGTCGCCTTTGAGCCGTACCTGAGCCTGTGGGTCGAGTCGCAGGACAAAGCCTTGGCCGCCATGATTCCGAAATACAAGACACAACCGCTCATACCTGCCGACGAGGAGTTCTCTCCGCAGTCAGTCATACCGTCGGCGATCGAGCTGTTCCATTTCTACAAACTTACGCTCTCACAATGCGCCAAGCTGTCTACCGGTGAGCGATTGCTCGATCTCAGCAAGACCTTGGCGAAATACCTCGACGAATACGCCCAACAGGTGCTCGTGACGTTCTTGCAACGCGGGGGCCCGCAGGGGCCACCCACGCAGGAGATCATTCTCGTCTTGAACACGGCCGATTTCTGGCACACCAACACCAACCAACTGGAGGAGAGTATAAAGAAGCGCATCGATCCCGACATGGCGCCCAAGGTCGACCTATCATCGCAATCCGACGCCTTCATGGGCGTCGCCAGTGCGGCCGTCATGTCTCTCGTTGCCAAGGTCGAGCTCGACTGCGAAGGCGCCTGGCGCGAGATGAAGAATACCAACTGGAGCCGCATGGAGAGCGTCAGCGACCACAGCTCGTACGTCGGCGAGCTCCTCAAACACGTCAACGGCAAAGCCCAAGAGATTCTCCCGCTCGTCATCAAACAGCAATACGCCCGCGCCTTCTGCGACAACCTCGTCGAGCACCTCGCGACGGCCTACATCAACAGCGTCGTCCAGTGCCGCCCCGTCTGCGAGGTCGGCGCCGAGCAGATGCTCCTGGACAAGTACGTCCTCACCAAGGCGCTCGAAAACCTCCTCTCGTACCACAACGCCAACATCACCCCGGCATCCTCCTCCTCCCTCGCCACGCCGTCCTCCTCGGCCCCGCAACCGCAAAACCCACCCCCGGCCGGCTTCGTCAAGCGCGTCAACCAATCCATGACGCGCATCGACCCGCTCCTCAAAACCCTCCAGGTCCGCCCGTCCCCGCCCGAGGGCCTCGTCCAGGCCTACCTGATCCACATCGGCGACCGCTCCGACACCAACTTCCGCAAGATCCTCGACCTGAAAGGCGTGCGCAAGCAGGACCAGTCGCACCTCCTCGAGCTCTTTGCCATCCACCGCGAGGGCACCTCGGTCTCGTCGCAGCTTGTCCAGAGCTCGCCTTTGCTCACGCCGCTCATGGCGGGCCCCGCGGCGGGCAGCACGGCCGGGATTGTGGGGGGGAGCAGCTCGGCGGCGGTTGGGGCGGGTGCCGGGTTGCAGGGAAGGTTTGACGCGGCGTCGCTGGGGGAGAAGTTGTTGAGTGCGGCGAGGGACGGGGTGGAGAGGATGGGCACGACGGCCGCGGCGGCGCCTGGGTTGGGGGCTGCGGCGGGCGTGGGGGGTGCGCAGGGGGAGAAGGCGACGATTAACGAGAACTTGAAGAATATTGGCAAGTTTTTTAGGCGGGATATTGGCGGATTAGGGGCAAGGTTTGGGAAGAGGGATATCACGCCTACCGGGGGCAGTGATGGCTGATGGGAGGCGGGAGGCGGGAGGCGGGAGGCTTGAGTGGAGGGCTTGTCGTCGTGTGACGTAGCAAAAGTCTGCTTTGGAACGATCTATG
The DNA here is from genome assembly GCA_023628455.1 of Chaetomiaceae sp. B2702. NCBI lineage: Eukaryota > Fungi > Ascomycota > Sordariomycetes > Sordariales > Chaetomiaceae > Chaetomiaceae sp. B2702. Next base: position 75,564 of record JAMAKP010000094.1, on the reverse strand, counting down.
TAGTTAGGTTACTGAGACAGAAAAGAAGGGTTGTATACGGACATCAATATGAGTTCCAACTTGACTTCGGAATCAAGCTTGTGTGTGTGTGTGTGTGTGTGTTGCTACTCAACGACGCCAACAGGGTTAGGGTTGACATGTTGCTTCCTCATGTGGACGTGAATGAATGGGAATCTCCCGCATTCACCACATTACATCCCTCAGCGCACATCCGATCTTGCCCGATCCGGGTTACTTTAGTCGATATATGAGACAGGAATCGAGATAATACGCGAGTTTACTCTTGGTGGTTTTTCATCTTGCCAAACTTGGCCGTCGTGTACTCCTCCATGACCTGGGTTTATCAATACATAAGACGAGGCGAAAAGTGCAGCTGTGACGCTGTGAGACGGTCACTTTCTTAGTTTCTTTCACCATGATCCAGGGGATATTCTACGCCCGCTTCTTCCCCCAAGAAGGTATAACCCATCCATCCCACTGCGCGCGCTCCCAAGATACTCAATATTAACCGCAACCCAGGGACAAAAATCGTGGCCCAAAGCCCCCCAGGTTGCATCGCGCCCGTCCCCGTCGCCAACAACACCAAGCCGCCGCTGTTCGACCTCAATGTCCTGCAAGAGTACATTATCCCGCGCCAGGCCTTCTGCAACCGCTACATCACCATTGCCGATCCAGAGGGGAAATATATCGTCCTCGGCTTTCCCGTCTCCATCCCCAATCCGCGCTATGTTCGCAACGAGTTCATCTTCAACTTTGGCTTGGTCGTGGAGAATGATGTCGACCAGGTCCCCTACGAGCGCGTGGTGCGTCGCCTCGCCGCCACCTTTGCCGAGATGGAGAAGCAGAGCGGGTACCTGAGCCAGGACGTAGATGCGGGTGAGAATCAAGCCCGACGGCCGATCGGTTCGTTGCTGGAGATTATCAAGGAAGATCTCAACAACTACGGCGAGTGCATGATTCCCGTTGGTATGCCACACCACCTTTCTCTTTTCCCATTTTCCAACCCAGCATTAACATCGTACGCTCCCCCCCCCCCCCCCTAGACGACGCCAACACAATCAACATGAAACTCTTCCCACACCACCCCACACCCCCGGAAGTCAAAGGCTGGCACGTCCCCGTCGCCAAGATGAAGTTCGCCGACATCGTCGACCCGACCTGGGACCTCACCCTACAGCGCGTCATCACGCACATCGACGGAGTCTCTGACGTGCGGCGCATCGCCTTCCTCGCCGACGTCTCCCTCGAGCTGACCCAGCTGGCCCTCCGCCACCTCCTTTACTACGACACCATTCTGCTGTTGGACATGTTCTTCTTTGGCGCCTGCTATGCCCCGCGGCCCGGCATCCACGATTTCATCGCCAACGTCGGAGGCATGATCGACGAGTGCGCCAACTACGTCTGCGTCGGCGCCAACAGCAGCAGCAGCAGCAATGGAAATAACAATAGCAACAACAGTACAAACGGCCATGGAGGACAAAACGCCACTGCTTCCAGGACAGGTGGAAGGGCCAGCCAAGGCAACGGCAACGGCAACGACAACAACAACAACAACGACGACGACGACGGCAACGACGACGACGACACCTCCAGCCGCCAGAACACGGTGCACGGCCACCGCGTGTCCAACTACATGCTCATCAAGCTCATGACGACCTTTTGCGTCGGCAAGACAGTCATGGAGTGGCTCAAGGGGCACATGGACGCGGGGTTCGACGTGCTCCGGTTCGTCGACGTGCGGCGGCTGGTGCAGTTTGGCGTGATCAAGGGGTGCCTGTACCGCGTGCACAAGTACGTCGTGTCCAAGCAGTATCTGGCGGCGCTGGCGACGGGCCAGGCGCGGCCCGTGGCGGGCGGCGATCCGCTGCAAAAGTACACGGATGGGTGTCACACGTTTGATCAGATCATTACGGAGCAGAACCTGACGGATGCCGAGATTATGGAAAAGTTGAAGAGTTTTCCGGCGCCGGCGGGGGATTTGACGGTTGTGTACAGGTGATGATGGTGATGATGGTGATGATGGTGATGATGGTGATGATGGTGGCATAGCATTCGTTAGGGTATGGGTTTGTTTGTTGGTATGGTAGTAGGTACAGTACAGTACATGGTCTTGCTCGCTCGAGGTCTATATGGTATGTACATACAGTACAGGACAGCGCTTGCCGCGTAATTCTAATAATATACGTACAATACGCCGCAGCATTCCATCGTCGTCATCTTACAGTGTGTCCTTCGTCTTTTTTATCCTGGCTGTTCATCCCGCCGCCCGGTTATTAGAAGGACGGACCCGACTTGGGTTCCTCCTTCGACTCAGCTGCTCGAAGTAGCTCTTCAAGCTGGGTCTCGAGCTTCGTCTGCTCGGGGCTCTTCTCCTTGGGGAACTTGAGCGCATCGCCCGCTTCCTCTTCTTTTTCCTTCTCTTCTTCCTCCAGCATGGCCTCCCTCACCTGCTGCGGGGTCGTCCTTCCCGCCTTCAGCGCCTCCATACGGTCCCGGAGAATGCGAAGACGACCGGTGTACGGCTGACCCGGGTACTGTTGACCGGACTTCTTATAGTCCTCGTCGCTGACCATCTCGATGACTCGCACGTTGTGCTTGCCCTTGCGGAGGATGAGAAGCTTGCCATCAACCAAATATCTCTGTGTTTCCTGCGGGAACCACAACTTGATGGGGTTCCACGTGAGCTGCGACGGGTCCATAGCTTCGCCTTTCCCGACTGCACGACCGGGCAGACCGGCAACATAGGCAGCCTGTTGCTCCGCGAGCCGGTGCCCTGCCTTTGCGCTGTCGGCGAGACCGGCGGCAAACAGGATGCGGCCGATTGACTTGCCCATAATTAGAGACTCGGGAAGAATCATATCGACCCGGGGCGCATTATTCAACGTGGTCTGCGCTGATGGCTCCGCGTATTCCTGGCCGGGCGCCCTTGTCACAAGAGGAATTGCCGCACCGCCCTTGCTATACATCATTTGGTGCTGTTGCTGCGTTTCCTTTGCCGCGGCTTCTCCGTGTACTAGTGCCACAACTTCGTAGGCGAGACGGTGTTGAGCGGCACGCTTCGACGGGTCCTCCATTTGCTTTCCCATGACCTCCTGGATCGTCTCCATGGGCAGGAAAGTAAAGAGCTTGAGGAGCTTCTCCACGTCCGCGTCGGGCCGCCGGACAAAGTAGCCGTACAAATCGAACGTGGTGGTCATGAATTGGTCAAGCCATACCGCGTTCCCTGCGCTCTTTCCAAACTTCGCACCGGACGAGTCCGTCAGGAGTGGCACGGTGAACCCGACCGGGTCGTCGAGCACGCCGTTGGCAGGGAGGCGCAGATCGGGGTCCGTCTCGCTGTCCCGGGCCGCCTTGACGAGGTCGATTCCGGTGATGATGTTGCCGTACTGATCCGAGCCGCCAATCTGCATCTGCACCTTCTGCTTGCTGAACAGCATCCACCAATCCCAGCCCTGCATAATAGGGTACGAGAACTCGGCGAACGACACGCCATCCCCTTCCGTCATCTTCCGTTTAACACTGAATCGGGCGGGGTCAGCCAAAAGGCGCGGCATCGGGGTGGCCGAACTTACGTGTCGCGGGATAGCATGGGCCCGACGCGGATCGCCTTGCCTACCCTCCTCAAGATTTCGAGCATCGGGGCCGAGTTCCACCATGTGTTGTTATTTACCAGCCCGCGCTTCCATGCCCACTCCTTTTGGTAGCCGAACCTCCTCGCTTGTTCCTCAACGTTTACCCACAGCTTCTTCATCTGAAAATGCATCTTGGTGACGTTCATGGCCAAGTCGGCTTTGGCAATGGGATCCCGATCCTTTAGTCGATCCGTAGGGTCCCCAATCTTGACCGTCGACCCGCCGAGGAGCGTATAGGCGCCGTATCCGTGCATGTACATCCAAAACAGCGGCATGAGAGGAAGGAGGTGACCGACGTGCAGCGAGCTCGCAGTGGGGTCGACGCCGACGTACGCGCCTATCCGTTTCGTCCTCATGAGCTCGCGGATGGTTTCCCTTGACCTGTGCCAGCGTCTGTCAGAGATCAAAGAATCGTTATGGCCAGTCCAGGGGTTGGCGATCCAACCTACCCAGCCGTGTCCTTCACATAGCCCCGTGCCTCTAGCATATCCCAAAAGTCGGGCCGCTTCCCATCTTTGATCTCCTGCGCACGTTGTTGCCACTGCTCTTGTGCTTCTGCCGTTTTCCTTATGTGGCCTGTCGAGATGTATCTACGCTGAACGGGCGCCGCAGCTTTGGCGAATGCTAAGAGGCAGCTGCGACAGACGGGTCCTCTGCGGAGGAGGAGCGCCATTGAGGGCGCCATTGTCGCTCTGGTGTCTCCAAACTGGCTCAGTAAGTATTGAACGCTTCTTCACGCATCCTAGGTGTAAAAAAAAAGAGTCCGAGAGGTGTGTGGGGCCGTTGAAATCGATATGCGCCAAAGTCACTGCTTGTCGCAATGCGGCGCGTCTTTGCTGCTGCAAGTGCTCCCAAATTTTTGGAGGACAGTCCAGAGCGCCAAGCATTGAGGGCCCACATCTTGCACCTTGGGAGCTCTGCCCCACAGCGCTAGGAGCCAAAGAAATTCCCACTCCGACCCGAAGCCTTCCATTCCAAGGTTCTCGGTGGGGTCTTTCGGCTGACATCAACGCCCACGGCGATTGGTAGACACAGCTTCCGATTGCCGAGGAATGAAGCAGCGCGCCGCTTCGGCAACCATTTTCGCGGGCGTCCCGTTGTTCCGTCGTCGTCGCTTTCGTACCAAGGTTCCAGGCAGTCGAACATCCCCGAAGCAATCAACTAACGCAGCGCGGCCGAACCAATTGACTGCCCACTGCAACACACGATGGCATCGATTGCTCGCTCCTCCCTGCTGCGGCAGGTTGCTTCGGCGCGGCCGGCTTTCCAGCAGAGCGTCATCGCCAATGCCGCCCGGGCAACTACCTTCCACACCACCGCCCGGAGGGACCTCCTCCCGCCTCTTCCCCGTGCGTATTCGTCCGCCTCTAGGCAGTAGAGAACAAAGGTGCTAACTAGGTACTCTACCCGAGCAGAGCGCGTCGACGGCACAGGTATGAGCACATTTCCAGCGCCAAGCTAGCGACATGACCCTCCGCCACATCCAGTTCGTCCTGTCATTCCCAAGCTAACCAAATTGGCCCGATATACAGTAAACGACGCCGCCCCCGTACCGGAGCCGTCCCCGTCGCACGGGTCCTACCACTGGACCTTTGACCGCCTGATTGCCGGGTCCCTGATCCCGCTCACCGTCGCCCCGTTCGCGGCCGGCTCGCTGAACCCGACGCTCGACGCCCTCCTCTGCGCCACCATCCTCATCCACTCGCACACCGGCTTCCAGAACATCATCATCGATTACATCCCCAAGTACAGGACGCCGCGGGCGCGCAAGATCTTCACCTGGGGCCTCAACGCGGCCACCGCTGTCGTCGGCCTAGCCCTCTACGAGTTCGAGACTACGGATGTGGGCATCACCGAGACCATCAAGCGCATCTGGACCGCATGAGTCCGGGAGGCTGAATGTTGGATTTTTTTTGGACGGACTGAGCAGGTGCGGGGAGTGGTTTTCTGTAGACATCACCTACACCTTATGACAACCACAATATTCCCCTTTTTTTTTGGTTTTTACCATACACCATTTCTCCTTTGTCTCACGGCGATGGCTTGTGTTCTAGTCCGTACTGCCACCAATGCGTGAAGGAGAAACAAGGAGGAGGAGGAGGAGAAGGGGTTAGTCGGCTTTGGGTGTTTGTTGGTGGCGCAGTGTCGCTCCGTGTTGTACAGCAAAAAACGGTATATAGGACGGCCAATTTGATAGAGTGCACTTTTGCCCCGCTGCAACTCCCTTATTCTGTTTGTCGGGAAGATATGGCACGTGCTGGCCGAATTGGCGGTTCTCATTCGGCCGGGATTGCGAGCTTCCTGCGGTGGCTCTGCCCGGAAGCTGACCTATCCGAATGAAAACCGCAGCGTTGTACATACATCCATAGTACAGCCGCATGACCCACAAAAGGAGATGGAAGTTCCCCAACTTACAGCAGAACTTCGTGCTGTCATCCGATCCGGGTTCATTGCTATGGGACAGACTTGCATGTCTTCCTCTCCTTCACATATCGGTGCGAGTAAAACGGGTCTATCGTATTTCGGTTTCTTGCGAACGCATGGTCCCTTTGGTGCCCCTCTCACCGCAAGGTGTTCATTTTAGGATCGTGTTCGGCTGCGAGAAGCTCCAGAGACCGGGCAGTGCAGACGACCAGCCTCAAATAGTTGGTTGTTTTGTCAAGCCTCCGGGCTCGGGGCGACCGTTTCCCGGATGGACTGGCGCTGCCCTCGGGTCTGCTGCCCCGTTGGGCCGAGGCACGGAGGGGTTTGACGGGGCTTGGTTCAGGTCTGGTATGTTGGTACTTTCCGACATATATATCTTCTTGGTTGCTCCTGTCATAGTCTCCTTTTCGCTCTGGTGTTCTCGTCTGCTGGTTCCCTGTTACCTTGTACATACCCAAGGCCACGATATTGTGGTCCCGCTCTCCTCCTCCCTTAACTGCCTGGCCCCCTTAACTTTGTTCCATGGCCCTCTCCGAGTCTTAGGACAATTCATCTATTCACTTCGGACGTACAGAGAGAGAGAAATTTGATATTCTTGACGATGACTAAGAAAGCAGTGACAGACTAAGGAGATCTATTCAAGACCAACAACAAATCACTGAAGCCCACCCAACCCTTTAAAGCAGAGATCATGTGCCAGCGGTATGCCCTTCAGTTATTATACCACCCCAGTGCCTGACACCGAAATAGGAAAGGGGTAAAAGAAGCGCAAATGATGAAAGGAGATCTAAGTAAAAGCAAAACAACAAGGGGAAGAGGGGGGGGGGGGAGAGAGAGACAGAGAGAGAGAGAGAAAAATGGGATAAAAAGAAAAGAAAAGAAAAGAAAAGAAAAGTAACGGAAATGAGAACGAGAAGAAGAGAGAGAGAAGAAGAGAGAGAGAAGAAGAGAAAGAGAAGAAGAGAAAGAGAAGACCGAGGATGGGAGGGGAAGCGGGTGGCATCCGGGCGAGCGGGATAGCGTCACCAGAACGCTCTTTCTCTTTCAAGGCATCTCGTCGCAAGTCAGAGGGCGGAGTCAGTTTTTTTTGGCGCACAGCTTCCTGCATTTCGCCAAAATTTACGCAGCGCTTCCTCAATCCCCCCTGGTCTCTGTAAGATCCCCTTACCCAATTCATCCACCATGAAAATGACCGTTAACCAAAGCCAAAGGGGTATCAATCCATCATGTCCAACGCTCCAAAAAAAAAAAAAAAAAAGTTCCTTCAAATTCCCAAATCCATAAGCCGATTCCCGGTCTCGTTATTTTTTGTTTGCTGTTGTTGCTTTGTTTTTGACTAAATTTCTGTTTTATATTTTTATGGTTTTTTTCTTTGTTGATTGTCGTCACCTGGCGTACCCTCCGAGACGGTTGTCAAGGGCGTTCTGAACCGATACGCTATATTGCTCTGCATCTAGGTATTAGCGTTACGCCCTCCATCCAACTCTCAACAACTCTTTTGGGCTGCACTCACCTGCAATCTTCCACCGCTTGGAGACTTTGTCGAGCATGGTTCTTAAGTCGGCAACCTTCTGGAACCAGCCGGCATCCTGGAGAATGTCGTCGCCGTACGAGATGAGCAATTTCGAGGTGTAGCACATGGCGAATGCCCAGCAAGGGCTGATAGCCCCGTCGTTCAGTTGAATCTCGGGCTCAACTAGTTTCGTGGCCTTGCCGTGGATAACGTTGGTGGCAAGCTGGACTACTCGCACAGCTCGTGCAAGGCCCATGCCGCCAAAAAGATCAGAGTAGTTCAGTTTCATCAGCGCGCTAAATGACAGCATTGGGTCAGATTGGTCCACGAAGCCGGCAAAAAGTGGAAGACTCACATGAAATCCGTGCACACGGCCGCGTTTCGGTCGCCCGCCAGCCACTTTGTCGAAGACGTTACTTTTGCGTGTTCCCAAATCATCTCGGACAAGTTCTTGGGATCCGTCCTGGATAGTGCGGGATTGGAGAGATGATGCAAGACGGTGCTCAAATACCAAGCAGATGTGGCTTCGGGGAAAACCATGCCTTCGATACGGTCACTGCTGGCGTCCCGGAATTCCTGGTCTTGACCTCCGAACTGAGCCTGAAAACCATCGGGCGCTGGCGCAACAAAGGCTTCTGGAGGGGGCACCAGGGAAAGCGTGTCAAGGCCCATCGTGTGCATCGGGTACGTTTGATCTTGGTCTTGGTACGCGACGTTCAGGAGGCTGGTTCTTCGTCAGTCATTGGCATCCAAGCTCTGCCTGGAGCGAGTGCGCTTACCAGTCAACATAGACAATCGCCCACCACAAAATAGAGCAGAGCTTCAACTTCATGGGCGCGGACCGTTGGTTTTCGTTGTTCCAGAAGTCCGGCTCGTGCCATTTGAACGCTTTGGTCATTTGCAGGCAGCGTCCAACAGACAAATAGGCCTGTTGCGGCATCGCCTGGGAGAATTCGTACACGGCGACAAGGAGCTCGGCCTGCAACAGGGGGATCGACATGGGAACTTTGCTCTGGACAAGGCTCAGGATGGCCTTGGTGGTGTGGTACACGGTATCGCCCATGCCTTTGCTGGACTTTTGGTTCGGCGGCCGGGCGACGAGGGCCATGCAGAGCGCCATGACGCTGACTTCGGCCGGGAGATCGTCCCAGGTGGTTTCCAGTTGCCGTTCAAAGCTGGCTCGCTCGATGATGGTGAACCACGTATTGACGCCGCTGAAGTATAACGAGACAGCGTCCCTGACACGCGGTTTGTTGACGAGGATATCCAAAAGGGTTCCGAAGGCCAGCGAGTGGATGTCCTTGGCCGCCGCGATGGGGCTGAACACGCCATCGTCTGCGGGATCGCGGTATTCACAGATCCGGTTCGCCCTTTGAGACGGTGTGACACGATTAGCCACAGGACCGGAGACCATATCAAAAAATGACGGGCGGCTTACTTGGCACATTTGCTGCAAGGAAACCCCTTGTCGCAGCCTCTCTTCAGTCTCTTGCACTCTAGACAGTTGTGCTGAGGCTTGATCGAGGGCGGCTGCCGCGGAGACGGTGCGGGAGACGACGCCGCGGACGACGAGGGCGCATACTCGTACATCTTGAGCGGCTGCACGGCCATGGTCTGGCGCCGCGGGTATAAAAAGACACGGAACGTTGGCGGACCGCAGGCTTGTTGGCCAGGTCCGAGTCGAGAATAGAACACATGTCTGAAGACCTGGAATATCAAGTACCATAAGTATAAGTAGGTAGGTAGGTATGAGCGGGAAAACTGAGGTAACCCCGGAACCACGTCCCCTGTCGAGTCAGTAAGGTCGGAGTGGCAGGTACATTGCTGCACACTGCAGGCGCTGCGCGAGGAGGCCCCCGGGAGGAGGCACAGCACTAGACCATATGCGGGATGGGTGGATCCGGGCGGCAGCCCATCTGCTTGGCTCTTGTTCGTTTTGGCCAATGATCGGCCCGCCAGAAACCAAATGCGACGGCTGCCGATCTGGGGTGCTCAAAGTCAGGGGTGGGTCTCGCGTCTAATGGCGTCTGCGGCGGCAGATCCGCCAAGAGGATCGGAACGGGGCGGAGCATCAAACTCTGCGCGAGCTTGAAGCTACCTCACCTCCAGGACTGTTTATACATGACTCCCAAAAAGGAAATAAGCTCGAATAGAAGCTGAGAGAATTCGAGAATGCTCCATCGCGGCTACCTGCTCATGATAGTATAGTCCCTGGTTTTGAGAGAATGTGCAAAAAACCCGTCAGCGACGATCCAGCCTGATAATTACGCATGCGCATATCGGTCTTATCCAGCACGTAAATCTTGGCAACAAGTGCGCAGATCAGACAATCGACTGATGATATGCATAGTAAACTGTTTTGATGGACTGGAATGGGTAATAAGGTACTTACTGTGTAACAAGTCTCTGCCCTGAAAGTGGGCCGCCATGTTTGGCGCCAAAAGGTGTGGCTGATGGGTCTAGCAAGCACTGACCACTCCCGCGGCGCTTGGCGCCGGGTGCTACTGTGCGCAGCAGAGTGAGTGACGGCGGGAGATCCCGGTCGCTGCTCAGCGAATCCCAGCGTTCTGGACCACCGGCGGGCGGTGTGCTTCGGAAACAAAACTGGCCGCTGCAGCAGGCTGCAGATAACTCCAAGCCACAGCCGGCCCACGGCAAACCTGCTTTCCGAAGCGTTTTGTTGCAGCCTGCTGCAGTATTTCCTACATTCGTCCTCACGTAAATAGCCATTGGGCTGCCTCGGAAATTCCGATGACAGAAACCCCCCCCCCACGCAAATCGTCAATTTACCAGCCACACGCGTCCAAACCTCAAAGTCTGGATGTCTCATGCACGGCCATGCAAGATCACACTCCGATCTGGGCTAGAGGGTGGTTTGTGCACCCGCGGGAGGCGTTCAAACCCGCTAGTTTGAGTTTCTTCGCCGGATCTTCAACGGCCGGGGCGGCTGAGACCTGCATATCGAAACAAGTTGCAGCACGTTGTATATTTACCCTGCACCCTCTTTCCCAAGTCTCTATCTATGGCAGCGATGCTCTTCGGCCGTTGCAATTTGCGATGCCGGCCGAGGATGAATGGGTTTGATACCCGAACACGTCATTTCATCTGCATTCTCAATCGAGTCACCTTAAACACATCCCCATCTTACAGTATCATCCTGCACACATCCTAGAGTCGACTCAGGTCCGCCATCGAACGTATCACCGAACATCATCAAGATGCTGCGACGACGTCGAATTTACCCAGGTAGGTAGGTACCTAACCATAGATAGGGTAACATGGAACCTAAGGTAAGGTATTTACATACCTGTACGTCCAAGCCGATTCACCAAACCCACCTACCTGCCTCCAAGGAACAAACCGAACACCCCGTCCTTTCCCGCAAATCAACAAAACTCTATTCCTTATCTAACCAACCAACTACTCACCACCGGGATACGAAGCATCACAGCCGCAACAAATCCTCCCCCAACCCCTGCTCCGCAACCTCCAATCCAGGCGTCGGCGGCGGCAGGTTCTCCACCTTGGTACACACCCAACAGCTCGCATACATATTCACCCGATCGATGCACCTGCCCGGCTCGCGATCGCCCACCCGCTTCCCCACGAACCCGTACGCCTCAAACTCGCGGATATACCAGGGCTCGCGCGCGGCACTCCGCAGCAGCACGCGCCCGCCCGTCTTCAGCGCGCGGTTGAGCCGGCTGATCTGCCGCGCGGCCGTGTTGGTGCCGGGGTTGCCCGCCGCGGGGCTGGTCGCCGGCGGAGCGAACCAGTCCATGCTGTCCATGACGATGGCGACGGTCAGCGTGCCCGGGGTGATGCGCGCGATGACCTCGTCGATCTCGTCCGTGTGGATGCGCAGGCCGTCGAGGGCGCCCGGCCGGCTGAGGCGGGCGTGCGCCGCGGCGGAGAGGTAGTCCGGGTGGCATCCTCGGGAGAAGGCGCCCGCCAGGCAGACGTGGTAGTACGGGTTGTCCGTGGCGATGTGCGTCGTCTCGATGACCGGATCGAGCGTGTTGACCATGTAGTGCCAGATGGCGTGGGCGCGGGTGGGTCTGGCGGTTGGGGAGGGCCCCGTGACGGCTTTGCTGGTCGCGTGGTCGGCTTCGATCATGGCGAGCTGGTTTTTGGGGACGCCGAGCGCCGCCCAGAGGAACGCTTCGGAGCTGACGACAATGTTGCTGACCAGCGGGCTGAGCAGGGCAGGGCGGATCTTGGTTTGCCAGATCTCGCGCTGGCCGGAGAGCGTCTCGGAGGAGAGGAGCGCCTGGACGGCTTGGCGGCATCCGAAGATGCGCGAGATCCAGCGGAAGACGCGGATCGCGTGCTTGCTGCCGCCCGTGTCGTAGAGGCCTCGGCTGCGAGGCTTGGTGAAGATGCCGGCGTTGTCGAGCCAGTACTGGAACGCGCGGCTGGAGAGATGGGGGGACAGCTTGGACAGGAGCAGTGACCGGAACTCGGGGTGCTTGCCCTCGCCGAACAGCTTCCAAAAGTCGTCGTATGGCAGGGCGGTAAACGCGGCAACCTTGAGCTCCAGGAGGTGGTTCTGGCTCGGGTTGAGGTCGATGGCGTGGATCCGGGCGGGGCTCTGCATGGCGTACGACAAGATGTTGTCGCCGGCGCTCGTGATGGCGAGGACGACGTCGTCTGGGCCGAGCTCCAGCAGGGATGCGTCGACTCTGGAGTCCTCCCATGTGAATGCGTAGATGTACTCGTCCTTGAACTGGGTGTGCTTTTCGAGCTGGTCGTCGTAGTAGATACGCCAGTGGTGGTTCTGGTAGAAGAAGGACGGCAGAGGCAGGTTGGCCGACAGGTTCCCGACCGCGGCGTCGAATGCCTTGGATCGAATCTCTGGTGCGGTCCTCTCGACGGCCCGCGTTAGGGCATCCGTCCCGTTGGGCCTGTTTGCCGGCAGGAGATATGGAGACTCGGTGGCGAGCGCGTCGATGCGCTCAACGATCTCGTGGGGCAAGCTGGACGAGGAGAAGGGTTTCTTGTGGCACCCCAGCCAGATATAGTACGGGATCGAGCCCAGTGCCTTGTTCCGGAGATTGGCAGTCAGGATGGTCCCAAAACGGTACTCCAAGTAGTCTCGGCGCGCAGACTCGAGAGCTACTCGGTCGAGGTCAAACCATGCGCGCCAGAAGGTCCGTCCGAGGAAGTTTACATGGCGGCCCACGAGGCCACCAGTGTAGTTCCGGAAGCTCACATCCACGTTGGATTGAACATAAAAGTCAACAACGCCCATGATGCCGTGGGGCGAGAGAAGCGATGTCAGCGAGTCGATGGCGGAATGAAAATCGGGCTGTTGAGATTTTCGTCAGTGGCTGCTGTGGTGGTCATTCCCTTCTCCCTTATGGGTTTACTCACAATCATGGAAAGACTGTACGACATGGTGACCAGGTCAGCCCCTCCGTGGTCGGGCCGCGGCTCAAAGTAGCTTGCGGGCGAACGAGTGGGAGAGGCGCGGGCCCCAGAGTGACCATTTTCATAGTCCTCCAGGCGAAACTTCCTCGCATCCTCGCAGATGACCTTGACGTTGGTCCAGCCAAGTCGGGCAAACCGTTTCCGGGCCACCTCGCAAAGAGAGGGCGAGAAATCGACGAGGTAGACACTGGAGAAGAACTCGGGCACATTGAGAAATGCAGACATGGCCTCGATGTTCCAACCCGTTCCGCCGCCAACCTGGGGGGGGGCTAGTTAGGGTTGTTCACAGATCAGAGCCGCTCGATGAATAGTGAGCTCACGTCAACCCAGGTGCGCTTCCTCCCAGCGCTTCCGTCTTGCTTCTTGGCCTTGAAGCGTAGCTGCGCCGCGGCGAGCGCAAGCATATCTTCGCGGCCCTTGAGAAGCGTCTTCCTGGTCACATCGTACTGCTTGCGCTGTCAGTGGTCTTTCCCCTTACGGTTTTTTAGATCACACAAAGCATACCGCGCCGGCCTGGCCAGCGTAAAACGACTCCAGGGCGCCTTGCTGGCCCTTGGTGGCACCCGAGTGCGGCTTCAAGAAGCAAGAGTAGCAGAACAGCAAGAGCGATTTGAGTAGACTCGGTTCCTCATCGCCGCCATCTTGCGAGCGCTTGTTTGAAAGCTGGTGGAAGCCTATGATAAAAAAGACCACACCGGCAAGACCAGACACAAAGATCTGGGGACTGATGATGCTCTCAGGGGGCGAAATGTTACCACCAAGAGAAGCCATGATATTCTCTCATGCTGGGAGAGAGGTGAAGAGTGTTGAAACGAGGTATGTACAAAGTTGAAGAACAACCAACAGATGGGCCAGGAGAAGAGAAGGGTGAGAGAAGAGAGAACAGTAGGTGGGCTTATATAGCTACGTCGCTGTCCAGTAGCAGCAGCAGCCTAAGCCGGGTGACATTCAGGGTCCCCTCTCAAGGATGCCGGATCGGCAGCGTACCATGGTCTCTGGCGCTCGTTGAAACCAGCAGTCGCTTAGCACTGTACACCGTGAACCGTGAACCGTAGACTGTGAACCGCGACCCCACAATACCCGGGGTGTTCATCTGCAGAGTGGGCTTTGATGGTGGGATGGCGGTTTGGCGGCCAATCGCTTGCCCACATGGCATGGTATGCGGCAAGTCGCAGGTCGACGGCGAGCCGTGCAGGTGGTCGGGACAGGGACCGACTTGTATCCCAACTTATTTACACGTAAGGTATGTACCTACCTCGGTGCAGAACATGACCAAGGGGGGCGCGGTATCAACTATCAGATCCTCGAGTTGTGTCTCAGTGCTTGCCCACGGGCCCTCGGCAGGCCGCAGCCCTTTGAAGTTTGAACCACGAAAGCTGCGGATAGCCATACGACCATATGGCCATACGGCCATACAGCCATCTGTTGTGAAACGCGATCTCATTGCGTGGGATTGCAGATCGATCCCAGCGGCATCCGTCACTCTGACATGTTTGTCGGTTGTGAATTTGCGATTGCACGTCGGAACTTGGTTGATTGGTTCAAGTTTGGTTGCCCCTCCAAGGGAGCCCCCCAAGCTTTTTGGTGGGGTTCCCCGCTGAAACCAATCGGGGAATTGTATAGGGCCACGGGAGGGGCTGGCACGGCGTCATAGGGTATTGCTCCTTTCGTTGGAGCTCCTTTTACATACCTAGTATTATCGACAACGCCGCCGTCTGGTCCTCGCCGAGACCCCGGCTGGGGCGTCGTGTAGATCCTGGCCATCTTGTTTCTTCCAAAAACGGGAGTCCCAAAAATGGCGCTGGCGAGTTTGAACGTACTGTCCCCCTTTGATGGCTGTGAGATGCCCGTGTGCCGATGTAGTCCTAGGTACGGAATATATACGGCACCGTCACGCTCGGTCATTTTCAAGATCCAACGGTGTCGAATTGGCAATTCCCCGATGGGCAAATCCACCGGAAGAGGCGAGAGCCGCGTAAAGAATACCTACCTACCTACCAAGTAGTAATGAGATGAAGTGGCGCGATGAACAAACATACCTAGGTACCTTTTTGCGGGAAACAATCCCACTGTCAGTACCTAGGTACCTACCTACCTTAGGTAGGTAGTACCTTTAAACGACCGCCATTGCTCTGTCTTCAAGCGGATGATCCGTCGCAACTTCCAACGATACCAGAGTATTTTCCCAATTCCCATCCCCTGAACGGAAGCTGTCTTTTGCTGAGTCATCAATGAATGTCCTGTCTCCGCTCCTCATTGGACGGTCCGTCGTACTGCGGGCCGGCAAGCGCCGGTTCAGTTGCGCCGGATTGGAAGGCAAGCCTTATAGGGGGGCCGCCGAGACCGAACAAGGGTACCGTGCCTCGCGGCAAAGCGCCATCATTGGATGTGACGTGCATGCCTTGGGAGCCTCTCGCAACGACACGGTCTCGCGACGGCCAAGTGGAAGCAACAGGACGCGCCGGACGCCTCTTCCCGCGGTCGCACGCAGAGAAATTGAACCCATCTCGTACGGAATTCCAGACGCGCGACGCAAAAGGCGATTCAGGCCCTTCCGGGATGGCTCCCTCATCGAGCCAGAAGGGGACAGGGAAGAAGGGGGGCGCCAGCGCAATCCGCCAGCAGCAGCAACAGCAGCAGCAGCGGAGCCGCAACACCACCCCCGGCCCCGCGCCCCCATCCGCCAGTCTGCCGCCCTTCGAAACCGTCGAGACCGAGACCTTTGAACTGCGCTTTGATGTCTTTCGAAATCTCACTTTCGAGGACATGGTGGATCCCCTCGCCTCCAGCACCCCGATCCCCGACTCCAAAACCCTCGACGGCATCCTCACCAGGCTGCAGCGGCTGGGCGATGTCATAGAGAAGAGAGGCACTTATTGCGATCGCGGAATGCGGCTGCTCGCTCAGAACCGGAAGCAGAGGATGGACGAGTTGGCGTTAGAGCGGGGCAGAGAGGAAGAGCGGAGACAGCGCGAGGCCGACGACGGGGAGCGCGAGAGAAAATCGAACAAGAAGAAACGCAAGGGCGCAGACACTCTGGCGCCTCATGGCGGCAACATTGGTCAGCTCATCCCATGTTTTTTTTGTTTTGTTTTGTTTTGTTTTGTTATTTTTGCACGCCTAGCTTTTGAACGCCATATTATCGTTTGGGCCGACCAAGTGAAAGTCGACCAGAAATCACGTCTTTCCATACCCACTTCGAGTCGGGTTGAAAAAAAAAAACCACTTCGCTAAATAAGCCCATCTACTGACACCGCAAACCAGAACGCTCATCGCCTCTTCGCGAATCGACCGGAAAAGCAAGAAAATTGTCGCGCGACAACGATTCGGCGAGCTCATCCCTTTCACCGGTTGCGCCACCGTCGCCGAGTAACATGGACGCCGACGACAAGGCCAAGGCGGAAGCGAACGACGACGACGACTCAAGCTCCGACGATGGCCGCCCGCCCCCTCCGGCGCGCCCACAAGCGAATACGTTTGGCGACGACCCGTCTACCTTTCCCGACCCGACCGTCTACGAAATTCTGCCCGTGAAGCCAGACATGACCGAAGAGGAAATAAAAGAGATTTATTCCGTCGCAGGCTACCCGAAGAGCGACCTAGCAGACCTCATCGCCGGCGACCCGCCAGACAAGGACTTCAGCAGCGCCAAACCCAGCAACCAGATCAACTTCAGTACTTTCAGTACCTACATTGAACCTTACTTCCGCCCCTTCACCGAAGAAGACCTCGCCTTCCTGAGAGAGCGAGGGGACCGCGTGACGCCCTTTGTCATGCCGAAACGGGGCAAGAAACACTACACGGAGATATGGGCCGAGGAGGACGGTGCCATGGCCATTGACTCGTCGCCCCCGGGCGGCCGAGACAAACTACCGCCGAACCAGGCGCGCGGTAACATCGAGAACATGGATGACGAGGTGGCCGAGACGGATAAGCTGTCTGTCGGCCCGCTGCTCGCCCGACTTCTCCAGGCAATGCGCCCGGAGCACCGCGCGCCGCCAGCAGAGGACAAGCCGGGGGGCATCAACGGCGTCAACGGCGGAAGCGACGGTATGGACGGCATGGCAACCTTCGACTTCAGCTTTGGCGACAATGCCCCGCCTAGTCAGCCCAACGGTGTCAACGGCATTAACGGCACGCCCTCCCAACCCGGCAACCCGGACCAGCCCCCGCAGCCGCAATCCCTCCCCGCCGCCACCTGCATGCCCGAATCCCACACCGAAGCCTGGAAAAAAGCCACTCACCCCAAACTCGACTACACCCAAGTCGACGAGCGCATCAAGCAAGAGCTCCGACACATCGGCTTCCTCCCGCTGCTCCCGCACCAGGACCCCTCCAACAACCCGACCGCCTCCTCCGCCAATAACCCTTCCTCGGCCCTCCCGCAGCAGTCGGACCCGGCCACAACCGCCGAATACGACGGCCACTACGACGACGAGGTCGCCGCCCGCCTGCGCCTGCTCCAGGCCCGCCTGCGCGAGCAGGTCCTCCTCAACGGCGCCCGCAAGGCCCGCCTGACCGAGGTCGTCAAAGAACGCATGGCCTACCAGGAGTACCAGACCATCCTCGAGGACCTCGACCTGCAAGTCCAGGCCGCGTATCTTAAGCGCACGCGCACCATGGGCAAGAAGCCGAAGAAGGCGAGGCCCGGGCAGAGCGCCGCTGCGGCGGCGGCTGCGGCGGCTGCGTCGGCTGCCGGCCCCGGGGGCGGCGGTGCCGGCGCGGGCGCGGGCGCGGGCACGGCGAAGCCCGGGATTGGCGACCACGCCAGGACCCTGATGGAGCGGCGCCGGCGGTGGATCGATAACATTGGGCCTGTCTTTGACGGGGAGCTGTTGATGCGGGTGCCCCGGGTGAGCGACGGGGCGGACAGTACGGTTTTTACGGCCAGGGAGATGGCCGAGTTGTTGAAGCGGGAGAGGGAGACGTGGGATGAGGAGGTGGAGGATGAGTAGTCTCCTTTCTTCTTTTTTTTATTTTATTTTTTAGGATGGGTTGTTCTTTGTGAACAAATTCTGGGTTTGGGAAGTCGGCAAGGAAAAGGGGAAGGGCTTGCTAGCTGGGAATTGGGAATGTTGCCGGCAGGATGGGGGTGGGGGTGGGGGGGGGGCTTTTTTATTCTTCCACTCGGGGCGTGGGCGTTTATGGAGGTTTGGTTCTCTCGGCCGAGACACAATGGGAATTTTGTTCTCAGCGTATACCTATTCTGCGATGGGTTAGTGATATGTTATATAGGGTAGCGGGGCGTCCTATGGCGCACTCTCCGTCGGATTGTCATCTCGGTGCGGCTACCTACCAGTAGTAGTAGCAGCAATAGTAGTAGTAGTAAGGAGCATCGATTTTTTTGTTCTTACTTTGACGTGGTAGCGTGTGGATTCAATTGGTTATTGTTACGGTGGTTTGTCAGAATCCGTCCGGCTATGTGAGTGTGGCAAAGTTAGTAGAGAGGGAAGTTGATTCCCCAGCAGTGGTAGACTTTTCATTTTCACTTGGATAACCACCTAATTGGTCATTCGTCTCATCCTGTCACAATTCTAAGTTGCATTTTCCAATCCTGGGCCTTCCGCATCCAGGATATCTCCAAAGCACCTGACCTGATATACAAATGAGTTGAAATGAGAAAAAGAAATTCCAGGAGGGTATCTAATCGTTCATCCCGCCTCAAACCAATACTTGTAAGAACACGGCCAGTCCTTGCAAATATGGTTACTTTTAATAAAACCCTGGAAATATTTTGGTGCGCATCCGCTGCCCTGTATGGCTGTTAGTTTCAGGAGAATCGTGGAGTGATCCGTAGCCCAAGACGGACGGACTTACACTTGGTTACTCCGCCCCCTCCATCATCCGGCTCGATGCCGGCCAGTTCATGCATACGTTCCCTCGCCGACGCCGTTGGGGCAGAAGCTCCTTGAGAATCAACATTTTCTTCTTGGTCGTTCGTCGGCAACTGCGGCTGTATGTGCTGCCGCGGACGTTTCTTCGGGTTTGGCTTTGTCTCCTGCAACTCGGTCGATGTTGACGACATCGGGTCGCTCTTCCCGCCGAATAGCCTGGTTCTGGTAGCCATCCACCGGTCTTGAAATTTGCCGTGGCTGACACCCTCGCTGTCGTCCTGGACGTCTATACGGCCTCGTAATCGCCGTACGGCACGCTCCCGGCGCACCATGTCGTTTGTGACTCTGGGGCAGTACCCCTTGGGAAGCATGCTGGCTTTGCACACCGGACAAAGAGAACTGACTTCGTGCAGGAACTCATCGATGCAGTCGGGGTGGAAGATGTGGCCGCATGGGAGTTCGCGAATGACCGTCTCCCGGTTTTGGTAGGCTTCAAGACAGATCTCACAGGTTGGTTGGTAGTCTGTCGCAGTGGCCGATGCCGAAAATGGGCTGCCTAGACCGAGCTCGAGAACTGTGGTGGATCGCGTCACCTGCGAGGCCGCCGTCCTTTCGGCTTGGCGCAAACCGCTTGTCTGGGTCCTGGTCCGGGTGGACTTTGCCGACCGTGGGGATAGCGGAGGGCTCCAGGTCTGTGGCTCGTAATGATACGTGAACAGAGGAAATTTCTGGATATGGGCCATCGGAACCGTGAGGTGCCTAATGCCCATGGCTTCCAGATTGACCTCTCCTGCAATGACCCGGCGCCGCAGTCTTGCCCGTCGCCAAGCCTGGGCGAAGTGCATAAGCAAAGACGTCGCGCCGATGACGGTGAGAAGAACGCCGAGGATGATGAGGGCGTAGACCCAGGTCGCGAAAGCTGCGGGCGATATGCCTATGTCGAGCTCGGTCCAAATCCGAAGATAGTCATCTGGATCACTGAGGAAGCGCTCGGTAATGTTGTTGCCAAATGGTACCTCGGTCATGTTTCCCGAATACAGACTCAGGTGCTGCATCATGACCTCGCCGGCCATGCCAGACAGGGCGAAGACCGGGAAGCCCGTCTGCGACATCCAGTCGGTGTTGCCATGGATATACCATTTCGGAGAGCCGACCGGGGGTGGAGAGGCAGATGCCGTCCCCGGAAGGTAGAAGAGAAAGGCTCGCACCGGAGCGGCGCGGGCAGCCGCCAAGTAGGCGCTGGCGCAGCGGCCGTTCACCCACGGAGCAATGGCAATCAGGTGATAATTGGTGGGCGGGAGGTTGGCCTGGCGGGCCGCGGAGAGAGGCACATGGAGCGCTGCCTCGAGCATACACGGGTCGCCAAACGGGAGGTCGGGGACATAGAGCAAGCCCGAGATGACCCCTTCTGTGGCATACTTGGTCGACAGCACGGTGGTGTTCCCTGCAAACCGGGCCGAGTAGGCCATATCACTCTGCTTTTCAGTTAGACATGAAATTGAATTCGTCTGTAAAAATTCCCTTTTTGTCATACCGATAGGGCGGTGATGTTCCGGATGACGGTGCTCGAAACCGTACCGACCCCCTTCCATGATGGGTTACTGAATAAAAGACTGCCATTTCATTAGTCGGGCTTCATTGCGAAATACTGGCATCTGGTGTGACCAAGGTCGTCGGAAATGAGCCGGATCCAGCCAAAGTGCATGCTGTGTTTTGGGACGATCGGGCGACGCCGGTGATACAGAACCGGGGAGGGCGCGCAAGCTGGGGACGAGCCATGATGATGATGACGACGATGATGGGTTTGGTCAGGTGGCGTGGGCAAGCAAAGCCCACCCAGCACGCAGCCACCGGTCGCGCACGCAGTCAGGGCGGCATACAAATAAAACATGAGAGAAGAAAAAAAACGTTCACATACATGACATTGCGGATCTCATCGAGGGCTGTGAGACGTCAGCGGGCGGGCTCACGAACAATCTACCCCGGGCTTGGCGCAAAGCTTGGCTCGGCCAAGAGGCGAAAGCTTGGTGTCGGGAGCCCATCGCCAAGATTGTCTGTGGGTGAGGCGCGGGACCTCGGGGAACGTGGGAACGGGGGGAAAAAGCGGGAAACTCACACATTGACATTGTCGGACATTTCGAAGGGTGCTACTACTGACGGCCCTGGGGCATGGCGATTTGCATGCACATCCGCTTCCACGGAGGCGCCGACGAGGCCGAGAGAAGATTTTCGTCGGATCCGAGGGGAACGTCGTTGCGAATGTTTCGTCCGGAATGCACACACCAGACGACGACCTGTTGGAAATGTGCAGCAGGAACCTTGGAAGAAACCCGGGAGCCAAGCACCGGGGCGGGACGCCGGGTTTTGAAGCGCCAAGAGGTCGTGCCGCAGTCTGTCCTGGGTTGCTTGTTTCTGGGCTTCCCTGCAGGGTCGATATTAGCGTCGCCTACTGTCGGGTCCGCTGACCAGGGCCGCTGTGTGCTAGCTGTGGGGCAGCACCGCAACAGGCACACCTCTGACATCTGACAGCCGACAGCTGAATGGCAGTCGCGTAACGGCCAGGAAGGCCTGCAGGTTGCGATTACGCACTCCTTGTGTACCGTGGGTATGTATGTAAGATTGTGGTACGATAAATAACATCGCTGTACATACATGGTAAGTCGATGGGCACGCACGCGGAAATCAATCGCTGGAAGTGGGTGTTGTTGCCCTGTTGGGGGATATTTTACCGAGGTGGTGCAGTCCAGCAGATAACAGTACCGTGGCGGAAGTCCTTGCCGTTTCGAGACTGGCTTTTCTGTGTCTCTGCCCAACCACTTCAAAATTTCTCTTTTTTGTCAGTTCATTTTGGCGGGGTATCGGGGGTATATCGGGCCTCATATTCATCGGTTATTATGACCAGGCATTTTGCACCACTGCTAACTAGGTAGTTACTGTACTGTGCGTGATTCACCGCTCCCGCTTCGAGGGCGCAGCCATGTTCTGGTGTAGGTTCAAGGCGTAAATTCCAGCCATCCGACAGTACTGGCTTTTATTACCCTTCAAGGCAGACGTTGCCTGTCCCAAAACAGATTTGAGGGATCGGACTTGGCGCCGGATCGGTCCACTCATCCCGTCCCAATTCCAACGGGACGGATCCTTCGAGAATGCGAGATGAGGCTCCGGACACTGTGAGGGGTTGACTCACTCGACGCTGCAGTCACGGATCGGAGAAAATAGAGATCTTCGTCTCAACTGCACAGAGCATACCCTAGCGTGCCTAGCCACCATGGCGCCCGTCGCCAGTGAACCGCGCCAGGTGCTCATGGTGCTCAACCTTGCCCGGCGCAAGGCCCTGTACGCTCTCCTGGTCGAGATCACGGCCTTTATGCGCTCCCAGCTCGAGTTCCACGAACCAGCCGGCCACTCCGGCGTTGCACCCCTCCTGATTGACCCGTCCGCCGAAAACAGCATTGTTATCCCCGCCGGCGCAGAGGACACCGCGCCGCCGAACCCAGCCGTTGTACGCCTGCGCGCTGCTGCCATCGAGCACTTTGACGCCTGGCGGAAGGATGTCCTGGCCAAGCTGAAAGAGCTGCTCTCTACCCCGGATGATGCCGCAATCGTCGAGGACCGCCGCAAGCGGACCGAGCGGATTGCCCGCCAGCAGCAGCAGAGCCAAAGCAGCGGGGCCAATAAGGGGAAGAAGGAAGAAGAGGAAGAGGACCCTCGCCAGGCCGTGGCGCGTCTGCAGGCGCACTGGCACCCCATCCCCACGCGGCTGGTGACAATCCCCGAGGAGGACCGCAAGGAGGCGCTGAGCTGCGTGTTGCTGGTACTGCTGTCGACGGGTCATTATCTGGCGCATTCTAGGGCGATGGCGGTCTACCTTGCTTCGGCCCTTGAGCTACCTTTAGCGGTTCTGAATACCGAGGAGGCCGAGATTGCCGTGTCTCTAGTCGAGCGACTGGCCGAGGCGGAGAGGCACGGGGGCACCATGTCCGCCGAGGCCGAGGCCGAGAAGCGGAAGCAGCAGAACCAGCCGAGTCGGTACTGGAAGGTCGGCTTGGCTTCGGTGGCCGGGGCTGCGATTATAGGGGTGACGGGCGGTCTGGCTGCTCCGGTAGTTGCCGGGGCGATTGGCGGCATTATGGGATCCGTGGGCTTGGGAGGCGTTGCGTCTTTCTTGGGTATCTTTTGGATGAATGGCGCACTTGTAGGGACTCTGTTTGGAGCCTTCGGAGCGCGGATGACCGGTGAGATGGTCGACCAGTACGCCAGAGAAGTCGAAGACTTCCGTTTCATTCCCCTCAAAGATGAATGGAGTACCAGACGCGGCGGCTCACATGACAGACGGCTCCGGGTAACCATTGGCATAAACGGCTGGTTAAGTTCGAAAGAGGATGTCACCAAGCCATGGCGTGCTCTCGGGGATGACTCGGAAGCGTTCGCCCTCCGATACGAGATGAACAGCCTGCTGGGGCTCGGCAAGTCATTACAGGAACTGGTCTCCTCGTACGCGTGGAATACTGTCAGGCTGGAGATTCTCAAGCGAACCGTACTCGCCACTCTGTGGTCGGCCCTGTGGCCCGCCTATCTATTGTCCATGGCGTCGGCCGTCGACAACCCCTTCAGCCTTGCCAAAAATAGATCCGAAAAGGCCGGCGAGATTCTCGCTGACGCACTGATCAACAAAGTACAGGGCGAGCGCCCAGTCACACTTGTCGGATACTCCCTCGGCGCAAGAGTCATCTACTCCTGCCTCCGCTCGCTGGCGGCGCGGCGGGCATTCGGCCTGGTCGACACAGTCGTCTTCATCGGCGCCCCCGTCCCCTCCAACCGACAACACTGGCAAATGATGCGGACTGTCGTGTCAGGCAAGATGTTCAACGTCTACTCGGAGAATGACTACCTGCTCGCCTTCCTCTACCGCGCAACCTCGATCCAACTGGGGGTTGCTGGGCTGCAGGAAATCAAGGACATTGAAGGCGTAGAGAATCTCGACCTCAGCGATGAAGTGCAAGGACACATGCGGTACGCCAAGCTGCTCGCGAAGATCCTCGGGAGATGTGGCGTCCCCGTCAACCACGTCGCCGAGGAACCGATGGAGGAAGACGAAGACGCCATCAAGCTCAGCGACTTGGACGGAGGCGATGCGAATCTCATCGATCTGGACGAACTGCATATCACAGACCGTCGCAAGAACAGCAAAGCCATGTCACCGCCCACGTGCACGCCCTCAACAGAACCCCAGCAGCCACCCAAGGCCCAGCCCAATAAGCAACGAACAACGGTAACAAGAGCGAAACCGTCCTCAGTCGCAGTCAACCAAGATCTGCTGGGCCTAGACTTGTCATCAGATCTTCCCGCATCCAGCAGCGGCCCAAGCACGACCACGAGACCGACCGTGGCCCCATCATCCCAGCCGCAACATAGCTCTTCCATACACCGAGACCCCCCTAGCCCACCAGAGCTCGCGTTATCCGAGCACTCCAACACAAAGTTCGTGATGCCAAACAAAGCTGACCGGCCGCTACCGGGACCCCACAGCGTTGCAAGCCGTGCGATGTCGTCGGTGTCTGCCCCTGCTGTGCCCGCCTCTCAAATGTCAGCCCACCAGAAACCGGCGTCGCCAGTGCTCACGTCGTCGCATAGTTACAGCGCCGTCGATTACGCCGAGGATGACAGCGATGACGAAGGCGGAATGGGAATCAAGATGGTGGATAATGATGACGGTGACCTCGAGTACTGTGACCCGACGCCGTTAGACGAGCATTCCAGCTGGAGATGAGACGGTCCACGTGGAACAGATAATCATTTATCAATCAAATACCCCGGGTTTTGAACTCCAAACGCGCCCCCAGCAGAGCATCGTATTGAAAAATGATGCACTTGAACATGTGCGCAACAGCGCCCAGCACCCTTGTTCCGTGGTATAAGAACACGATCTATTCCTCTTCCTCTTCCTCGTCTTCTTCCTCCTCCTCATCTTCTTCCTCGTCCTCTTCTTCGGACTCAACCCCATCCACCTCATCCTCCTCCTCGTCCCCCTCATCACTCTCCCCTCCGCTCCCGTCCCCACCCTCCAACGCCTCCCGTTCCTCTTCCTTCCGCTTCCTCGCCTCCTCTTTCCTCGCCTGCTCCACCACCTTCAACCGCTCCGCCCTCAACTTCCGCTGCGACACCACAAACGCGCCGACCGGCGTGCGCTCCCACTCCATATCCTTTAAGAACGCGTCCACCTGCGCCCGATCCTTGGGCGCAAACTCGACCTTGGCCCGCTTCTCCTCGATAAACTTGGCGTTCGCCTCGAGCTTCTGCACCAGCAGCACCAGGCCGGACGCCACCTTGCCGTTCTTGTTGCCCTTGCCCGGCTTCCGGCTCTCCTTCAGCCAGCGCTTCAGGCTGATGATGACGGGGAGCGCAAACTCGGGGAAGGCGATGCTGCGCGACCAGAGGACGAAGAACTCGGAGAGGAGTTCGACGACCTGCTCGCCGATGCCGTCCTGGTAGACGCGCGTGCGGAGGTAGGATTTGGGTGCCTTGTAGGCAACGGCAAAGTCGAGGGGCTTGAGGGTGGAGGATTTGGGAGGCTTCTTCATCTCGGCGGAGTTGAGGACCTCGAGGAGGGCCGACGCCAGCGGGATGTACGTGTCTGCTGCGCGGGAGAGGCGGAGGAGGGAGCGGATTAGCTGGAAGCGAAGCGGGAAGTACATGGCAGTGGGGATGAGGCGCATCGCGCCGAGGGTGACTTGGACGAGTGGGTAGATGAGGAGCTTGAGCTGGCTTTCTTTGCCGGCTTCGGCTTCTTTGAGCGGGCTGCAGTGTTCTGCGAGAACGCACGACCAGAAATCGAGCGAGTGCACGTACTGCCAGTTGTAAACGGCGCGGTACGAGTCGTTCTTGTTGTTGACGATGCTGTTGCGGAGGTGGATGGCGAGTTGGCGAATGGAGGCGAAGGCTGTTGTATAGCCTAGGCTCTGGTCGAGACCCCACAGCTCGGCGGCGGAGTTTTTCATGAGATTGATGCCCTGGATCGTGTTGACGTTGGTGAGCCGGCTGCCTTGGACCAGCCCCTGATAAGCAGCTTTCAAAACGGCTTCCCTGACGGCCTTGTCACCAACGACCACAAGACGGCGGATCACCAGGAAGGCTGTTATCCTGGTGGTCTCCGTGCTCGCGGGCTGAGACCAGAACGCGACGACCGTTTTGATCAACATCTTCAGGAGCTTCCTGAAAGAAAGAAGATATGGTAGTAGTGGTTGCAGTGCCGACAGTGTGAGCTTGAGCGTCGCATCATCTGATAGAGTGCCCAGTAGCCGGATGATGGAGGCGGCAAAGCTCTTGATGAGGATTGACAGCGTCTTGAACTTCTTCCCTTCGGTCTGGACGTATACCTTGCCGGCGGCGGACTCCTTGACCGGGACATGGTGTTGTAGGACCTCGGGGACCCCCTTGAGCGCGACCACAACAATGTCATGGAACACCTCCGGACTTGTGATGCTGTACCGTTGCGGGTTCTCCTCGTCAGCCTCGTTTAGGTGGGCTGCGCATCGCAAGGCAATCACAACCTGCCGAGCGGCTCTGAGGGAGTGTGTCTGGGCCATCGCCGCCTTCCACCTTGCCACCATAGCCTGGGTGAGTTCTCTGTCGTCCTTCTCCTCCTCCTTGGCGGCCTTCTTGTCCTTCTTCTGCTTCTTCTTGGGCTGCTCGTCTTCCTCATCGCTGCCGCTGAGTTCGTCAATCTCGGCAAGGTCCGCGTTCTCATCGAAGTCTAGCGCCTCTGGATCGTTCTCTTTCAAAAACTTGTAGAATTCCGGATCATTCTCGGCAAGTGCATCCATGGCGCTCTTGGACATGCCCAGGTCGTCCTCGTCGCTGGCATCGGCGCCGTCGAGTCCGTCGTCGCTGTCCACAGGCTCCTCATTGTCTGAAATCTCGGGTTCGCTGCCGCTCCCATCAGACCCGTCTTCCTGGGCATTCGCCTCGCCGCGCTTGCGTTTCCCCAGCTTTGCGGTGGCCTTAATCTTCTCCTTCGACTCGGATTTGGCATCGAGGATCTCGAAGCCGCCCTTGAAGAAGTCGTCGACGCTCATCTCGCCGGCCTTGGCCCCAGGCTTCTTGCTGGCAACCTTCTTGTCGCCATTAGCATCGCCGCCGGCCCCTTTGAAGAATTCATCATCCTGCGCGCGCTTGGCCTTCTTTTTGTCCTTGACCTGTATCCGCTGCTTGATCTTGGCCGATGCTTTCCTCTTTTCCAAGACACCCTTCAGGTGCTTCTTCTCAAACTTCTTCGTCGCCTTTAGATTCTTCTTTGAGGTCGCCATGTTGTGCAACCAATGGCGTTGAGAACGCGACGTTCGATGTGGTCGAGCAATTGGTGCTGAATTCTGAGCGGGAACTTGTTCCGAGAGTTGGAGTCTCAACTTTTTTTCTGGATCTGTTGACCGGGGTCCCTTATCGCGGGGCTTATCGCGGGGTTCTATCGAGGTACGTATGTACCTGCGCTGACTGTTGGCGCCCCTCACTCTACAGTATAACATTATAACATTATCCCTTGCTCGGTGCCTAGCGAGCCATGCCGCCATCTCTCCTGCCGCCATGAGCTTGCGTCTTCACGGTTCTTGACAAACAAAATGATACCACGCCAGCCATATGCGCCGACACCACACAGCTATGTTCCCAACTCGACGCTCTCAGCAACTATCAATCTAGACGAGGTAGTTATCTCTCCAGCGATGCCCCCCACTCCCTCGCTCCCTGTTCCAAGCCATCCGCTGACATACAGCACACAGGAAGTCAAGCTGACCGACTCGCGCGCCGAAAGGGATCTGCAAGACTCTCTCGCCGAGATTTTCAGCATTATCGTCACCATCGATGAGCTCGAAAAGGCATTCCTCAAAGACGCCATCCCCGAGGCCGACTACACCGAGATCTGCGAGCGGTCGTTGAAGCAGTACAAGTCGCTGGTTGCCGACGAGACCGTATCGAAGGCGTTTGTGGGGCTGGAGGAGTTCAAGGCCGAGTGGGGTGTATGTTTTGACTCCGCGAACAGTCAGATTGGATTGCAACGTTTTGCTGACGGTCTGCAACTATGACGCAGCTCGAGGTTCCGCGCGCGACGGAAAGGATACGGGTCGGCATGCCCTCGACTGCCGTGACGGCAAGCTCGGGCACTGCCCCCGCATCTGCCGCTGCGGGCAACATCAACGGCGCGCTGATTTTGGAGGCGACACAGGACTTCATCACATTTCTGGACGCGCTGCGCCTGGGGCTGTTGGCGAAGGATCAACTACACCCAATCTTGACAGACGTCATCCAATCGATCAACAAAGTGACGGATCGAGATTTCGAGAATAGGGGCAAGATTGTGCAGTGGCTCATCACGCTGAACCAGATGAAAGCGACCGAGGAGTTGAGCGAAGAGCAGGCGCGAGAGTTGGAGTTGGACATCAACTCGGCGTACCAGGGATTCAAGAATAGCCTCTCGTAAACCCCATGTTTCCAAATACCCCATGATGGGCCATTTCAGCCCGTTACCCAGTAACTACTCCTGCAGTCACACCAGAAACGTCCAAAAACTCGGGTATACAAACTCCTCTTCAAAGATCCTCCTCACCTGCTCTAGCACAAACCTCTCCACCTTGCCGACGTTCTTCAAACTCTGCTTCCCACTCTCCCGCTGCCCAATCTCACTCTCCACTCGAATCTCCTGCAACAGCCCCCCCAGCTTTGTACCCCCGCCCGACGGGCCTCGCTGGCGCAGATGCTCCTGGCCCTGACCCGGCGGCGCCGCCTCGGAAGACGTCATGCTGTCGTCCCCGACGGCGGCCACGGCATCCTCGGGGCTCAGAAAGCAAAAGTGCACCCGCTTCCGGATCTTGGCCAGCACCCCGACGCCGTCGAACGTCAGCCCCGTGATGCTCAGCCGCACGGGGATGCCGACGAAGCTCGGCATTGGGTAGTCCAGGAGGATGTCGGCCGTCAGGAGTAGCTTCACGTCACCTGCGTAGCGGATCCGAAAGACGGCTTGCATGTCGTCGACGCGGCGTTCTCGGAGACGTGGTTGGTCTTCTTGGGGTTGCTGCGTGGATTGGGTGGTGTTGTTGTTGTTAGTAGTGGTGGAATTGGCGGTGGAATTGGCGGTGCTATCGTTGTCATCAGCGACCAGGGGGGAGCCCATCATCAGCGTCGCTGCTGCGTCGCGGGTTGGCGGGCGGGAGGCGCCCGCCGAGGTTGGCGCCAGGGTTGAGACGCTGTGCTTTTCTCGGAGGGAAGGGAGGCCTAGGCTGGCAGAGGTCTGAGGTGCGAGGTTGACCGTTGGGCTGAAGTCGGCGATGGAAGTGGAACTCTGAGAGGGGTTGCGGCTGTGGCTGGGCTCGGGGTACCGGCGAGTGCCGCTGTCGATGCCACCAAAGTTGGCGGACTGGTGTAGATTGGGCGCCGAGGAGCTGTGCCCGTGGCCTTCAAGCCAGTTTGTGGTGCTCAAGTGTTGGGCACCAGCGACTGCTGCGAGAGGCGTCTGTGTCCCGGAGAGCCCGCTTCCCAGATGCGAGTGAAAGTAGCTCAGGTTCGATGTCCCGCCGGGGATGCCCGGTGTAGAGACGCGCAAAAACGGGCTTCCCATGTCCCCGTTGCGCGAGCTTCCGACTCCAGCGCCACTGGCACCGCCGAACATGAGGTGCGGGGCGAGATAGGGGCCATTCCGGGGACCGCTTTTCAGCATCTCAGACGCGGCCTGTCGCTGCCGGCGCTCATCCGGCATTTGTGCGACGGCGTCTGCAGCATCGTCCTCACCCTCCGAGTCAGATGCCAGGTCTGAGTCAACATGATCCTCGTAGAAATCTGGTAGCGGGTCGGTGATGTCCTTGAGTTCTATCTCAGGTGGAATCTTGCCGAACTGAAAATCATGAACCGTGACCGACTTGATGAATCGTGGAAGCGGCACCGACTGGAACTTGGTGTGGATGAAATCCCGGATCTGATCTGCCAGCTCCTGCCCATCGGGACCGCCCGTAACTGTTTCCCAGTTCAGGTCGATCGACATGGATGGAGTGTCGAGGGAGTCGAATGAGCATCTGTGGGGGGAGGGGGGGGGGAGATATGGGTTGATAACCTGATAATGCTTAGGGTGTGATTATTGCGAGTTCATTCCAAACTCGACTTGCAAGTATTGCGCTTGCATGAGTTTTTTGGAATCTGCAGCGGCAACAACTACATTTGGGTGACCCAGATAAGTGGTAGTAGGTAAGTAGGGTGCTGAGTTCGAGATGATGAATTCAGTTGAATTCGGTTGTTCCCAATCGAATCCGGTCTCGACTGTGATGGGAGTTGTGTGCTCGAAGCGTACCCTAACCCTGCACGAGGTGGCAGCTGGCCGGGGGTTGCCGACGAATAACTGGACTCCACACCAAGAACCCCACTGACGTCGCCAAGGCAGCGAATGCTCCCCACCGTTTCCCAGGCAACGACACGCCGGAAATCAACAGACCCGCAACTGCCCTCTCCACAATGCAGTCTTTGGCCGAACCAGTCGTTGCTGCAGAGAGCGTAAACAGCAGCAGCCCCGGATTTGTTGATTTCGCTCCATTCACCGCTTGTCGTCGCATTCTTAGGAGGAATTGTCAGGAATTCCTTCCCACTCGGTTTATTCCATCCGCCATCCTTCCTCACCACTAGGCAACGGCAGACTAGAATTGACCACGATGGATGCGCAGTCACCGCCAAAAAGAATGACGCGCGCCCGCGCTGCGGCAAAGTCCTCGGAGCCAACCGCAAAGTCAACCCGCGTCGTCACGGCTGCTGCCAAGGCCAAGGCCGCTCGCAGCACATCCTCGACGACCACCGCAAGGACAGCAGTCAAGAGGAAGAGTCCCTCGGACGACGACGAAGACGACCACGAGATGCAGCCCGCCAAAAAGATGACTGCAACTGCGACGGGGTCTGCCAGGGGCCGCGGCCGCCCAAAGAAGGCCGTTGTCGAGGAGCCGGCACCGGAGCCGGCGTCCGAACCAGCGCCCACGGCCGCCGTCCGCACCCGCGGCAGGCCCAAGAAAACTGCCGACCCTGTCGCGGCTGAACCTGTGAAGCCTGCCCGCGCAACCAGGACAACCAAGAAACCCACCACAGAGGCGAGCGAGGTGGCCACCGAGCCCGTCAAGAAAACGACTCGTGGCCGTCCGGCTCTAGCAACCAGTGTGGCAACAACGACGGCCAGGTCTTCAACCAAGCCGGCGGTCAAGAAAACGGTCAAGTTCGAGGAGCCTGAAAAGGAGAACATCGAACCTGCTACCACGACAACAAGGAAGACAACAACCAAGGCGCCAGCACCCGCTGCTCCTAGCGGTCTGCGCGGGAAGCCAGTTCGCAGAGCAGCCTCTGCCACTACGGCTCGCGCCGCCCGGGGCACGAGAGCAGCCACGGGCGCGGCTGACCTCAACGAAAAGGTGGAGAAGCCGATGCCACTGAGCCCTAAGAAGGTAAACCAGCTGACGATGAACCGCGTCGAGTCCGATGACGAGCTCGGTATGGACGAGAATATCCCCGTCAGACGATTTAAGAAGCTCCCTATCAAGCCTGCGTCGGGTGGCGCCAAGTCGTCGGCAGCGGCAAAAGCAGCTGTTCCTGCTGCAGAGAATGACGAAAATGCGGTTACGATCACCCGGTCCGAGACTGAGATCAACCTTATGTTGGCCACCCCCGCCAAACGCCTGCCCGCCTCTCCCTGGAAAGGCAGCATCAGGTCGCCCGCAAAGCGCGTCGAGGGTCTAGTCGTTGCACCCGTGGCTATGACCGATGGCCAGGCGCCCCAGATACCCTCCAAAATGGGTCTTCTGCAATCGCCTGCGAAAAGGCAGCCGCTGAATCTTAATCTGCCTGGGGTCGACAGCATGAGCGGGCCGAGTATGTCGCCCGTCAAGCTGTCCTTCCTCTCATCTCCTGCCAAGAGGCCGCCCATCTCCCCAATCAAGCCCCTGCCCAGGCACATTGAAGAGGCGCCCGTGAGCCAGAGCCCGGCTCCGAAACCAACTCTGCTTGCCAGCCCGCTGTCGCGTGAGACATCTGACGATCTCGAGGAAGTGCATGAGGCCGCAGATGAAGATGCTTCGGACGATGAAACTATGCCCGAGTCGCCAACGAGACTCAGCTTCCCCGGTCGACTGTCAGCGGTTTTCCCACGGCATGCCGACCCGACATTGACACCCCCGGCGTTGGTAGTGTCAGGGGAGGCACCGAAACTTGAAGCTAAAGAGGGTTCTGATGATGAGGTCGCCGAAGGTCCAGGAGAGCCCATGATACTGGATATCGCACCAGTGGAGGCCCCCAGTATTGCATCTGCCAGCACCACGCCTCCGTCGTCTCCTCCCAAGAACGCCAACCCCATGTTCGGGCTGCGTGACAAAGATCTCTATCCCCATGACTCCACCGCCGATTCCGACTCCGATGCCGAGTCACCAGTGCGACAAGGCAGGTTCACTTCTGCCTTCAGTGCCCTACCTGCCACCCCATGCCCTGCTTCCGCGAGGACTTCTAAGGTCATGCGGTCAGCTGGCCGGAGCTCAACGAGGAAGCTTCGATCGAACGAGAAGCTCGGCTTTACGCCTCTTGCTCAAAAGCTCAGCGGGTGGACTGCAGGCCCTAGCCCTCTGAAGACCGGCACGCGCTCTGCATCGCCTCCAGTCGCATTTGCAGTACTGGATAGCCGGGAGCAGTCCGCGCTCCTGGCAAGCGGAGAAGCCTCGACCCCTACGGTCCCAGCACAGAACACCTTCTTTGAAGATGAGATGCACGTTCGACCGGAAGCCATGGAACTTGAAGAGGATGCAGTCACTGAGGTGGAGGACAACGACGACCCAGTCTTAGAGGACCTTTCATTTACCGAGGAGGATATGGAGCTTGCTGCGGAGGCGAACGAGATGTCACTCTTGGAGAAGGACCATGTCAACCACGGCCAAGATTACGACGACTCAGTCTCAGAAGCCAGTCAAGAGTATGGCGACGAGAACGCGATTCCCATTGACCCTACCCTTGCCGTAGGCAATGGGTTCCGCAACGCATCGGCCGTCCCGCCTGTCACTCCGAAACGCGTGGTCCATCGTGAAGTCCACACAGTCGCCAAGGTTCCCCTCAAGCCCGCCGATGACTCCACGCCGCGACCCAAGCTTGAGAACCGTAGCTATAGTGTCTCGCGGGTCCCCGTTGCGAGACCAACCGAGCGGCTGACTAGGAATGCCACCGTCATCTCGTACTCGCCAAGCAAGGGAGGTGATGCGAACCCCTTCGAGGACCAGTCAGAGGAGCAGGCGGAGTCTGTTCCACCGGTGACACCACAAAGGTCAGACATCTGGTCAACACTTGGCACTCCCGCGCGGACACCTCGGCGAGACCTAAATCCCGCCCTTCTGCGCGGTGCCGTGGTGTTCGTGGATGTTCACACCAGCGAGGGTGCCGATGCCAGCAGTATTTTTGTGGAGCTGCTGACGCAGATGGGCGCGCGCTGTGTCAAGACATGGGCATGGAACCCTAACAGCCCGTCTGAATCGGACGCAGACTCGAGGGTTGGGATTACCCATGTCGTGTACAAGGATGGCAGCAAACGTACGCTGGAGAAGGTGCGCCAGAGTGGCGGCGTGGTGCAGTGTGTGGGTGTCAGTTGGGTCTTGGAGTGAGTACTTCGCACCCTGTTTAAGTTCGCAAGATGCTAATGTCGGTTGCCAGCTGTGAACGTGAAAACCAATGGCTCGACGAAACTCCCTACCAGGTCGACACCTCAACCGCTCCCCGGGCCAGCGCCCGCCGGCGCAAGAGTATGGAGCCGCGCGCCATCGACAATCTCAACGGCACACTCGTGCCCTCTCCTGTGCGCAACAACTCTCGAGGGTCACAGACCGCCCCCAACACGCCAGCCCACAACCGCCGCGCAAGCGCTCTATGGATTCGCTCACCAGAGAAGCCCCGTGGCGGCGATGCCGACCACGACGGCTCCGACGACAGCGACGCCGATGGTGAAGACGAAGACAGCGAGTGGGGCTCGCTAACCCCAGTCCCGAGGACCCCGGCTCCTGAAGCCATCGCCCGATTCGCGGCCAACATCAGCCCGGGCTCGACATCGCCGTCCAGCGTCGGCAGCGTCGACAGCGAGGACCTGCTAGCCCGTGACGACGACGCTCAGAGTCGCCAGGAGATGCTTCTCCGCACCTGCCCTCCCAAACGCACCACGTTTGTGGAGCTCGGCGACGGCATCCTGAGCAAAGAAAAGGACGAGCGGGTTCTCATGCGGTTGATGGCCGCCCGCCGCAAGAGCTTGCAGTTTGCGCCCAAAGTGGGGAGCCCGTTGGCCAAGGCCTGGAAGGCTTGGAACTAAGTAGAGGGCTTCGTTAGACCGTATGTTTACTGTTGTACCATTTGTAATGCTGTGGTCGGAGGTTGTGTTGTCTTTTCTGGGTTTTAGGAGGGGATAGGATATCCACTGGACCGAACCAGACGGACAGTGTCACTCATTTTTTTTAGAATAAGGTCGCCGCCGGTTAGGTCAAGGCGAACCTTAGATGCAAGGAGTTGGTTGAGGGCTGACTGGGTACGGCGCCGCTTGTTACGGAATACCTACAAAATAGGAATGCATTGACAAACACTGTGCTTTGTTTCAGCGCCTTTTGAGCCCGTTTTGTCGGAGAGTGCTCGACTAAAATATTATCAAGCGAGATCCTGTGTGTCTAGAGATCATGGCTGAGCTGCTGTTTTTAGTCTCGGAGCAAGGGCCAATCGAACACTGCAGCAGTCTCGGAAGCAGCCCGCTTTACAGTAGTAAACGCCGGCGTAAAGCCAGAGAGATGCTTGGACCTGTTGAGCTTTTGAGTGGATGAAGCTGTAAGCCAAAAACGAAACAAACGAACGGTATCGCAAGTCGGATCCAATCTTAGTAATGGTTCTAAAAGCACCTATTCCATTGCAGTTGTACAGTTATCCAGCTATGTATGCAAGAATCTCGGTCCAATCCAGCCAGTAAACGCCTCGCTATGCGCAGCCGGTCTCCCTAGATATTTGCCTGCAAACCCGCCCGCCCGCTCCATCCCATACTTTACTGCACAAACGTTCTCGGACCCAGCAGGCATCCATCGTTCGGGTACTTCCACACCACTACTGTAGTTTGCTTTCCTTCACACGCCCGCAAACGTCCTTCCCACGATATCCCCCCCGCAAACCGCCGCCCTCTCCCGCTCACTCAGCGCCCGACTCCACAACCTCAGCTCCTCAATCGACAAATCTCCCCCCTCTCTCGTCGTCAACAACCCCCTTAAATCCAACCTCCCACCACTGCCTTGACCATCCCCATCCCCGCCGCCAATGACATTGCCCGGCCCTCCACCTCCCCCTCCGGCTCCCTCCTTTCCTTCATTTCCCCCCCTCTCCTTAGACAACATGCCAAAACGCAACCCGACCTCCGTCACCGTCACAATGATGCTCACCATGATGAGGATGATGATGATCCAGGTGATGTTGCTCATCTTGGAGTCGGCGATGCTGTCGGCGAGGATGTCGGCCAGGTCTAGAAACACGCGGCAGCGCTCGTTGAGGACGCGGATGCGCGGGTCGATCTCGAGGTACTCGCGGATGGCGACGTAGAGCGGGTGCAGGGTCGGCTCGGAGTCCCAGAAGAAGTTGGGGACGTCGAGGATGTTGGAGGCTTTTTGTTCGAAGTGTCAGTAGGGATGATGGGGTGGAAAAGGGGGAGTAGAGAGAAAGGGTGGAGATGCTTACAGAGGTTGATGTCGACGCGGCTTTTGAAGAGGCGACCGAGGATCTTGACGATTTCGGTGCGCGTCATGTTGAGCTCGCCCGTGAGCGCGAGGCGTTTGGGCACGTGCTGGGCGTCGAGCATGGTTTCGGACATGCGCTCCTCAAAGAAGCAGAGTTTGGTGCTCTGCGCGATGGCGTGGCTGATGGTAAGCTTGACCATGTGGTCGGACCGGGGGAGCAGCGTGATCATATCGTGGAAGACGCGCGGGCGCTTAACGTCCGGGCTATATTCAAAGTGGAACTCTTCCGTCTCAAAGTCTTCTTCGTCCAGCGGCCGGGTGGCGAGGGAGATGCCGGTTTCGTTCTCAGAGAAGGTTAGATCGGCGAGGATGTCCTTCTCCTGGCGCTCCGTGAAGTTCCAAAAGACTACCACTCCGTATGAAAAGACAAACATCTCGCCAAAGTTCTTCGCGTCGGGTACCAGGCGGTTGATGACAGTCACATGGCTTGGAGCATGGTTGCCGTCGGTGGCATCTGAGTGCCCAAGTGTGTCTGGAGCGCTTGTCACTTGGTGTAGAATTGGTGTCATGGTGTTTGGGCTTTCGCTCAATCCATGCGCACCGTAGGAATACTCGTCCCAGAAACCCTCGTGCTCGTCTCTGCGCTCGCTGCGCTCAATTTCCAGGTCGAGGACCGTCTTCCCTGTACCGGGTGTCTTCAGGACCGGTCGGCTCCTTAGTCGATAACCCTCAACACCAGGCAGCAGCGGCAGGTGGTAGACGGCATAGAGACAATCGTCATATTGCTTCGTCTTCGCCTCGTGTTTACTCTTCAAGAACTCGGCCGTCGCCTTGACCTTGTATGACTGGGCGGTAGAGTAGGCCGTCAATCGCGCCAGCTTCTCTCCACGCTGCAGCTTTGGTAGACGCTCTGCATAGCTCTTGCCGCGGATGCCGCCTCTTTTCTTCAGCACGTCTAGTTCCTCGTCCTTAAGCGGCCGGTTCTCGTCCTCGCCCCGTAATACTGATGCGCGCCGCAGCAGGTCATCTTCGCTCTCCCCTTCTTCATCCTTCTCCTCGGGCGCCTCAGGAATCAGCACGAGCTTCTCGCTGACTTTTGTCGTTCTTGAAGGGACAATCTGTTGGCCGGTTCGGGCTGAGGCGAGGGTCCGCAGACCGCCGCCTTGGCTGGGACGGCGGTTAGCCATGGCACGAGTTGGGCGTTGTGCAGGGTGGCCCCTCGGCTGGCCCGAGGGAATGTCGGACGAGTATTGCAGTACATTGTCGACAGATATAAGGCGGGAGCTCGGTCGCACGGGGCTGGCTAGGGTTCGTGGAGGTCCTCCTCGGTTGTGTGGATGACGCTCGCGGGAATCGGTCACCTGGCGCATCGCGTTAACGATTGACTCGGCCATTGCAAGGCTATAGGCGACTCACCAAGACTGAGGGACCTCTTTTAGTAGAAGCCATGCCGGGCGGGATTCAACGTCGCGGATTGTGTCGGATGTCTGCGATCAATTGACTGTATTGTCCGGGCAGAGTTCAACTCGAGTCTCTGCTCATAGCGCCCATTGAGGCGCCCGCAACTCCCTGCAACTCGTTGGCGGCGTGGCTGTTGTCTAGGAACCACGGCCACGGTATCCTGTGGAGGTTATTAGGCTGTCTGTCAAAGATAAAAACGCTAATAATGCAAGTGCGGGATTGACTTTGTGAGAGATCGGCTCCAGAGCATGCACGCCCCAGATTTCAGAAAGCCACTTGACTCGGTTAGCGACGTCATCCCACAGCGCCCCACCTACCTCTCTTCTTACTGCCTAGAGCACTGATCTGCGCCCCACAGCGCAACCAACAGCTGAATGATTTTGACGGGGATTCTGTATCGCAACATTCACCAGCGCATTTTCAGAGCTATCATGAAGTTATACTGGTGCGGTACTCAGAAACCGACGCGGATATAGTACATGTTGTTACAACGTCCAGCTCGACCAAGATCGTTCAAGTGTCCCCCAGGGCCTAAGCCAGCTGCTGTCCGTTCCAAAGAGAGGCTGTCCACCCAGAGCGCCTTGAATTATGTATGTATTTCACAAATAGCTGAATAAAAAAAAAGTCAAGCACACCGAGGCTTATATGGGAAGCAAGTGAGCACACCATATGTCCCAAAAAATCTCCCAAAAAGAGTCCGCCTTGAGCCATCCCAAAAGTGTTGCCGTATATCGCCCCAAGTCCAGGGCCCTGACGGCTCTGAACTGAGCCAAGCCGGGAATGCCATCGGGACGAGCCAGGACGGCCGTACTCAAAGCCTTGTCACCAAGCGAATAGAAAGCCCAAATTATGTGCCCTGAACGCCTCCCGCGCCGTACGCCTCGCGCTCCCATAATCCTCGAATACAACCGCAGAAGAGCACCTCCGTGTTCCACCTTAGCCATTCCCCACTTCACTAACGCCTCTTCCACGGCTCTCTTATCCATATCTCATTGGGTCGTTCGGCTTTGGTGTTCCTTGCCCCCATCCCTGTTGCTCTCCCGGCGGCGGCGGTTGCATCTGTACTCCCTGTCCCGATTGCCCGCGGAGCGCCTGAACATCGGGACGGTGCGAGAGCGGCTGCGCGAAGTTGCAGATGCGGCACGAGACGTCTTCATAACCTTTCATCGAGAGGGGGATCACAGGCTGTTGTGCGATGCAGTCAGGTCAGCGGATGTGGCCTCCTGTAAAAGGCGCCTGCAGGCCAGCGGCGTGCGACGGCGCTGGAGAGAGAGTGGAGCGTAGTCCGAGCATTGAGACTTACAACGAAGCAGAAGGTAAACCAGGGGTTAGACTTGACGACGGACCCCGAGTAGTTGCCGCAGTTGTAGCATCGGCAGACGAGCCCTTGGTAGCCTTCCACCTCCTTGCGGAAGGTGTGCTCGCCACAAGTAAAGACGATGCACATGGTAACGGGAGCCTCGCGGGTATGTGATCAATCGATGGGAGCAACCTCGGGTTGATATAGGGATGCGTGTGCGAGCGATGCGTTTCTAGATTGACAGCACGAGAGCGCAGCAGATATCAAAAGCCGAAGCACTCTGTGGGCGAGCGTTTTGGTTTGAAGGGAGCTTTCTAGGAATGGAAGAATGGAGTTTGCGCAATCAAACTATTGAAGTGTACTCAGCTTGCGCTCGGCTCGGTTAGTGACGTGACACATCTGCCAAGCACCCAACCACAGCAGACTTTGTCCCATCCTTCAGCTCGCGCCAACAAAAAGAGAAGTAGGGAGGTCGGTACATCTGTACGGCACCCACTAACTCCTTTGTCAGGGGAACTCGCCATCTTCATGAATCACAT
Source organism: Chaetomiaceae sp. B2702 (assembly GCA_023628455.1). Lineage (NCBI taxonomy): Eukaryota > Fungi > Ascomycota > Sordariomycetes > Sordariales > Chaetomiaceae > Chaetomiaceae sp. B2702. The sequence goes on along the minus strand of JAMAKP010000094.1, from coordinate 36,695 downwards.
AATAAACCACCCAACATCATGACAGTCGAGATAACAGATTTGTTTCCCTACGGCTGCACTGGGCAGACACCAATGAGATAAATAAATAAATAAACACACTGCGTCAAACCCCCCTTCAGTTGACAACTTTTCCTTGACAAAGCACAAAGGATGTTCTGCCGGAGCTTGCGTGTCGACGAGGCTGTACAAGTTCTTGGCAGGATTATCCAGTGCCGGGCCATCTACCTAGGTACCTAGGTACCTACCCTATGCAGGATGCTCCAGATATTATTGCCAAACTTGGCGGGTCTGATGTTGATGGCTGGATGGAGAAGTGGGCGGCAAATCCCGCCCGCTTCTTGAGAGATTCGCCCGAATGGCGGGGTCATTAAACTCGGCCCGGCTTACCACTGAATTTTCCTGGTGCAAACTGCAAAGTGCAAACCGACCTTCATGTTCTCCTGGTCGCCAGCATCCGCAACGCAGACCTGGGGTCCAGGATGCTGAGATCCTCCTACATGAGCCGAGATATTTGCTGCAGCAATGGTGGTCTGCGAGGGTCATAGTACAAGATGCCACGCCGAACCGGACCTCTAGACACCTTGACGAGCCAGGAGATCGATCGAGGTTCGTAGTGGTGTTTCTCAACCGTCCCCTATCGAGCGCTGACCGAATGTGTCGAATACTACCCAGGTCTCCGCTTGCTTGATGAGGCCATAGGAACCTCGGAGCTTCTCATGAGCGTGGCCCCTCTGCGCTTTATCACATATGGCGGCTTGCTGGCCGTGACGGTTTTCGGTAACCGCCAGTCCACCAACGACATTGACATCCTGCTCGAGCCCAACGTGTATGAGGCTGAGGAGTATCGAATCGAACTGGAAGAGCTCATCCAGGGCATTGCCGATGCGGCCAACTACAAGCCCGACTGGTTCAACGATGAGCTCAAGCTGTTCATCGGTCGCGACATGAGACAGCAGCTCTTCTTTGATTCCTTTGATCAGCACATCATTGCGTTCCAGGGTACCAATATGACCATCTATGCAGGAATTCTGGACTTTGGTTTGGAGAGGAAACTCCGCCGGCTTGAAGAACGCCGCGGCGAGCTCCGGGGCACAAAGGATGCGTCTGATGCCGTTGCCATCCTGCACCAACTCAACGAGGCCTCGGACCATCCGCTGAGCATGGAGCATATTCGGAGGCTGGACCGGAACGGTTTCGGGATCCCCATCGGCCAGCGCGCACTGGAGGCCGTTTCACAAGATTACATTGGAACGTATGGGACGCAGGGACTGGTGGAGCTGGTGTGGGACGAAGAGCATGAAAAACACAAGTATCTGAATATGGAAGGAAATTGGGTGTGGTATGAATAATTAAAAAAGTGTGATGGCCACCCAGGCGGGAAAGGAGATTGGGGTGGGATGGGAGGCGTACATGATGTATGATGTATTATTGATAGAGCCCCGCCTCATTCCCCGAACCCACAAATTGAAGATGGCGCTGTCAAAACACAGGTTGACTCGAGGGCTCGAGGGGTAAATGGTCTAGACGGTTCGGAGAGACCCGTCGCCGGCCTCAATGTTGCGTTTCTCGAATGGCGACATGTCCCCAGTGAAACCATCGTCTTCGCCAATGTCGTGGTACTTCCGCCAACGCCCAAAGTCATGGAGAACAAGCCTCTCTTGCAGGCGCGGAATTTCCGCCGTCCATGGGGGGGGTTTCAGGACGGCAACGTAAACTGGTGGGCCATCGGCGGACGTCCTCTCGACATGGCGCCCGTCTCGACGCCAACCCCACATAAGACGCCAGTTGAACGACTCGGCGAGTGCCTCGGCCAGCGAGGCAAGAACGGCCAGCTGCTCCTGGTCGACGCAGCCATACTCGCGCGGGTCTCGCAGAAGCTCGACTGTCCAGGCCGGCCCGGCGTGTTTCCAAAAGTATTCGGTTTCGTACCCAATGAATTCTTCGTGGTGGGCGCACAGCGCCTCGTATAGCCGAAAGAAGGACCGCTGAGGCGTGTCACGCCACCTCCACAGCGGAATCAACCGCAGGTCAAGAAGGTCGCAGTGGTGCTGCAGCATGTACGCCTTGTCGTCGTAGGACATGATCTCACGAGGCGCGGGCGGTAGCGAGCAGGGGAGTCGCCATGGGATCCTCAAAAAGAGCCAAAGGAGGTGTAGATAGGGCCGGATGGGGTCGTCTTCGTAGATTTCACGGAGCACTCGGAGGGAGCGTCGTGTCTGGAGTGGCGTCAGGGATAGTCCACGTTGCCAGCGCCGTCGCAAGGTGCGAAGCCATCGGAGCACTCGGTCGATAAAGAACATCCGTTGGCGTCAACAATGTGGCTGGTGAGAAAGTAGCGCCGTGACGGCCACAACTGCTGCTCCAGAAGTGATAGAATCGGCGGTGAGGGTGTTGCGATCGCGCGCTTCTATATCTTTCCGTTTTATGCAACGGCATGTATCGTTAAGGTACTTGCATGCTGCAAAAGCAGGGTTTGGCGAGAGATACGTCACTTTGTCGTCGGTCCGGGACGCGTGGAGTACCCTGAAGAAAGTTGACCCTTGGCGTGTTGCCGAACATCCGCGAATTGGGGTATTTTCCACAGCGGACTTATCAACCTCCGTAGTGCCTACTGTAATTCTCGGTTGACCCCACCATGAGCGCTCTGGAGAGTCCAAAGTGCAGGTGCTTTCGCGATTGACCACTTATTACGCGATCGCAAAACATGACGATGATTCAAACAACTCCTTGAAAGAACTAATACCCCTATAGAGCTTTTCGTGCATCACCGGGTCCAATTGGGACCCAATCGTGAACACGGTCTCAGCCATCGGGCCCAAAACCTTCCCACCGACCAAGCTTCCCGCCTCGTCCATCTGACGCTAATAAGAGACCACCATGCTCTACGACCTCAACATCGCCTGGTCTCCAGACATGCCAGCCGCCGAGCTCGAGCGCATTCTTAAGTTCGCCAAAAACCTCGGCTACGACGTAGTCGCCCTCAACCACATCATCTCCGGGCCCATCCCAACGCAGCCCTCGCCCATTAACAACCCAATCCCGCAACTCACTCCTCCACATAGCTCCTTTCCAGGCGGCGGCTGCGCAACAAAAACAACAACAACAACAAACCTCCCCCCAACCTCGAAACCCCCGCCTTCCTTACCCACCGCCCTCCGCCGCGCAACGCTGACCATCACCGACCCGTCCACGACCAACTACCGCCTCCCCGACTACGCGCGCGCCTACGACCTGGTGGCGCTCCGCCCGACGTCGGACAAGTCCTTCGCGTGGGCCTGCCTCTCGACCACGGACGCGCCCGCGCTCGTCTCGCTCGACCTGTCGGCCCACCTGGGCTGGCACATCCACCACCGCACCGCCATGGCGGCGGTGCAGCGCGGGGTGCGGTTCGAGGTGTGCTACGGCCAGGTCCTCGGCGGCGCCGGGACCGGGATCGGGGCGGACCGGCAGCGGGAGCGGGCCAACTTCATTGGCAACGTGCAGTCGCTCGTCCGGGCGACCAAGGGGAGGGGGCTGGTGCTCTCGAGCGAGGCGCGCGGGGTGTTGGGGCTGAGGGCACCCGCGGACGTGGTGAATCTGATGGCTGTTTGGGGGCTCGGGCCGGAGAAGGGGTTTGCGGCGCTCGGGGAGGGCGCGAGGGCGGTGGTGGTGAATGAGGGGATCAAGAGGCGGGGGTTTCGGGGGGTTGTGGACATTGTGCGGCCGGCGGAGGGCGGGGAGGAGAGGAAAAAGAGGGATGGGGAGGGTAGTGGAGAAGGAGGGGAAGTTGGCGGTGGAAAGGTTGGGAAGAAGCAGAAGCCGCAGCAGCAGCAGCAGCAGGGACAACAGGGGCAAAAGAGGAAGAATGGTGATGGTGGTGGGAATGTTGGGCCCCACCAGGGAGAGATGAGTAAGAGGCAGGCAAAGAAGATGAGGAAAGAGATTTCCCAAACAAAAGCTTGATGGATGAGCCTGGTTGGTTAGCATCTCTTCCAACTATACATACCATACTGGCAGGCCGACCGGCATTACGATACCCCTTATAGACATGACTTGGCGGCGTATTGGGAGTAGAAGAGAAAAATGAGACTTGCTCTTGTTCAATATACTACTCTTTTAGAAATATTTTGTCCCATGCCCACCTGGATCGGATGGCATACGCAACGCTATATACATTAATCAAGAAGACAACTGGCTCTCTCCCCCGAACAAATCCCTGTGTACAACGGCACTATCGCCATAAAACAGCAACAACAGCAACTGACATGGTATCTAACCATGAGATCAAAAAGGGTATATAGTCTTCATTCCGTCTTTATGTTTATTTTTATTTTTTTGGTGGCGCTCCCACAAGTGCATCACCGCCCTTGGGTTTAGGCACCTGCAGACGCAGTCTGCTGTGCTAGTTTCCCGAGATTGAGCTGGCTCGACAGCGTCAGACCGGACACGTCGATCGTTGGGCCAACGCCGGCGCCATTGGCAACCGCCGGTGTCGTCGGGTTCGGGGGGATGATAGCGGCCGACTCCATCGGGATCAAGCCCACGCTGCCGCCGAATTCGCCCGGCGGATTCGCGACCGGAGTGGCGACTGGGGCATTGCCAGTGACGGGCAGGACCAGCGTGTTACTGAGTGAGCTGGCCAGACCTGGGAGAGGAGCAAGCGTGGAGGTTGGGTCGGCGGCGGCTGAGCTCTCGGAAACGGGCGCACCGACGATGGGTACAGCTGAGGAATCCACGAGGCCGGGGGGCGTCTGGAGGGACGGCAGAGGCGCGAGTGATGTTGCAGACGGAGCGTCGGACAATCCAGGAGGTGTGGCAAGGCCCGGCTGGTTTGCGCCGCCCTGGTCCGCTCCGCCTTGTGTGGGCAGCGGCGCAAGGGACGAACCTGCGTCTGTCGACTGAGAGACAGCCGGCGGGGACACGGCAGGCGGAGACACAGCAGGCGGAGACACAACAGGCGGAGATACAGCAGGCGGTGTGACGGCTGGCTGATTTCCAGCTACGCTGGTCTTCCGAGCCTCTTCCGGGACCGGAATCACCGAAACACCTATCCCTCCGGTGGCGATGATGACCACCGCTGGCCCGCCCCCCAAACCTGCCCCTCCGCTGGGCGCTGCTGATTCCGAGCCACCGCCCTGAACCCCCTCAACGGCACCCTGGGCCTGACCTGGGCAGACTGTAACAGTTGACGCCGCGGCAGTGACCGTGACGGTGACTGCACCCGTGGCATTCGTAAAAGCGCCAGCGCCGCCGCCACCTCCAACCGTGATGGTTTGTCGTAGTGTCTCGGTGACGGTCTGAGCGCTACCGCCTAGGCGGCTGAGCATGCTCATGAAGCCATCGGCAAGGTTCACGCTGCTGGTTGCTGCCTCTTGACGTCGGTTGTATGCAGCCGCCTAGGGCACTGTAAGCTTTCCGCCTGGGCGCGTTGATTGTTGGATGTCCTTACCTGAGCAAGCGACGCGGCGCTCAGAATGATCGCTAGAGATTGAGCATGGAGCCTCATTCTGACTTACGCCCCACGGCTCTATAATTCTTGCGCCGTCTCCTACTACCGGATTTGAATCCGGAGCGACCGAACGTAACAGACCAGCCGCCAACTAAAGTCGAGGGGCTCAACCCAAAGGTCGCTTGACGGCCAAGCAAAAACTATGCTGGCCTTCGGATGGCGTTCGGGACGAGAGTAGCACCGGTTGAACGCACAACAGGAACAAAGTTGAAAGAATGAACGAAGCGTCCTTTCGATCGCGGCCAGATTTCGAGTGGCGACGGACGTGGAGACGTGAGTAAAAGCCAGCACTGCTGTATCCAAAGAAGAGGAAGAAGAAAGCTTGAGGTATCGATGTTCGATGACCGCCAAGGAAAGAAGGGAAGGGCACACCTGGGGAAAAAGAACGTGGTTGAGGCAAAAACAAAGGCAGGAAACGACGAGGTCACAGCATTTTTGGGAGATGACACGAACAGAGAGGAAGGGGGCAGCACTCGGGAGAAACAGCAAGAAAGCGCTTGAGCTTGGCGAGAGTGTTTCGAACGGGTCCCATCCTCGTCCCCTTCGAATGTTGCTTTAGACAGGGGAGTCGCGATAATTCGGCGACGTTCTAGACGCCCGCTCGATGTTCACGGCGACCCTGTCTGGGAGGCAGTCTCATGCGGGTCTCGACATGCGGGTTCTGGCCTGATGAGGCTCAATGCCCACGGCATCATCCCTGTCTGGGACTTGGGATGGTTGACAATTGACATCTTGTGCGGTTGCGTCCCACGTCGCGAGGGGGCATGAGACGGACCCCAGACGGTTTGTGTCAGAGGTCCGCCCAAGCGAAACAGGCCCGTGTGAGCGGCGCAGGGGGGGCCCGGCTCGCAATAAAAACCCATCATGGACTCACGACCGTTGGAGGAATTGACGATGGACTGATAAAAGGACGTCAATGGAAACGCAGCCCTGTCAAGGTCATGCTGCCCATGGTGCTGCTGGTGATACTGTAGCTAATGTCGTAGTAGGGGTAGCGCGTTCGTCATCACGGCAGCGCCCTGTTGCATGCAACAACGCGAACTGTCCTGTGAAGGTGCGCAAACTGTGTCCCAGTGGCTGAACGAAAAATGTAATCGCTAAAAATGCACTTGCATTCTGTGGAATGAGAAAAAAGCTCGGTGGTGATGGGGTGGCTCGCAGTCCCATTCGGAAGTTTGGGAAAGTTCGAAGCAACCCCTGGGCCCACAGCGGACTAGGGTGCCGTGGGCGCCTCATGAGACCCGCCGCACCCCAGGCCCGGCCCGTCACACATGGCCAGGCCGGGAACCGAGCCCCGAGCAACTGCCGCGTAACTACTGTGTACATAGTAGAGAGCGGCGCACATGATTCGTCGAAACCGGCGAATGAACTGCGATGACTCTTGTGGGGGATGGGTCAGGCCTTGCTTGAGCTCCTTCGTCATCAAGACCTCTCTTCGCTACCAAATAAACCAATGAATGTTGTGCAAGCAGCTGCCGAAAAGGTGAAGACCGCTGACTCCTTGCAGTCACCGTTTTCCGAATCATCAACGTTGAAAATGACAGAGCGGAGCACGCGGGACACTGACACCAAAATCGGCAGCAGAGAGAATGCAAAGAAAATAAAATTGCCTATGCGTTGAAATGCTAGCATGCATCCGAAGTAACCTATATCAAAGCACACACCGTCTTTTCTACTCGACCGACCGACCGAAGAACCAATCTCGTCTTTTTAGCTTTTTAGAGTTTCCATCCGAATCATCGTTGTAAGTTCTGCCCACACTTGCATTCTCTCCAGCTTTGGAGCTGTCAACGGCTTTTTTCAGCCTCACTCAGTCAGGCAACTCAGGGAACCCGGCTGGTCAAGGCCTTCCTGGGAATCACCGAAGTCTGTGGATTCAGATCGCTCCGAGTAGGCCTCTGACCCTTCAGGAATGGGGACCATGGCCGACTTGGTCCTAGAGGCGGAGGCTGTTAGTTTTTCCCGCCTGAGAGGGTCGGGCTTGGCAGCAACGTACCAGATATGGATGGCTTTTTTCCAATCCAAACCTTCAATGCACCCACCCTTGACCGAGACGACGTTCTTGCCCTTCGGCCGGAAACATCAGGTCAACAAGGCTCGCCAACTAGGCCAGGAAGTCTGCTTACGGGAGTTGTGTGGATTAACCGGGTGCCACATTGCTTGCAGAAGTAACTATAGGCCGGCTCAGGTCAAAAAAAAAAAATCCACCCATTCAACCATCTCTCCGTTGGCCTCACCTACCAGTACAGTGTATGCCCCGAGGAAGTCGGTCTTCTACAGCAGCAGGCTCATCAGATGTTATGCCAAACCGGACGTCCAGGCAAGGAAAACCCACTTGTAGCAACGCAGCAGCTCGACATCCGGCAGTTCGAACCTGGGAAAGATGGCTGACGTTCCAAACGCCGAGCTCGTCTGACGCTGGCAGTCAGAGCAATGACAAATATACAAGGCTAGAGGCTGGGGGGTCGGAGTCTTGAAGCTGACTGCTCCGCACTGGCAGCTGGCGTCCATCGCTGATGTTTGCGGGAGTTTTGCCTCGTTCTGTGGCTAGGCGCGGTGATGACAGAGCCGAGTCCGGGAATCCCTCAGGTTTGTCTGTCCCTGAAGCCTTAATTCATCCAAACGAAACCGATACCTTCGATGGCGGTTCGCGACGGTTTCCGCCGGCCGCAACAAAATGCAGTGCGTCTGTCCCGTCCCCGAAGACGGAGCTCGGGTCACGCACGTCACAGCCAAAAGGCTGTAAGCCTGTAAGTGAAGAGAAGGAGCGGGGTGGGGGCCGGTTGGGCGAATTGGCCACAACAGCCAAAAGCGTCAGAAGAGAAGAGTCTTGGGAGAGAGAGAGAGAAAACCGGTCCTCAGGCCACTGGCTCTCCAGGCAGCAGCAGCGGCCCTGAAAATATACTCTGATTCCGGAGATTGGTGACTCTGCTGTCTGGTGACGTGACTCACATCGGCCTGAGGTGCAGGGCATTGATTCAAAGGGGGGAGCCGCTCAACGACGCGTAATCACATGACTGCCCGTCAGAAAACTGCAACGGATTGCGGACACGGTACTGCCGTATTTCGTGTTGTATTAGCGAGGACTGCGGGCTAACGTGAAGAGGATAGGCAGATACGGATAATGTGCAGTTATCCGGATGCGCATGTAGGTAAGGTAGGTTACCTGGGTATGTACAGTATGTAGTACATACAGTACTGTGACATCCCTTCTCCTACCACGCACTGTCGAGAGCGAGCTCGGTCTGTCTTGGCAGCGGCTGTGCTGTCGCGTGCTTGATCGACAACGCATGCTGCTTGCAACCCACCCCTTCCCCTTACACATGAGCAGTTGTCCGTCCAGCCAAATCGAGTCCGATTATGAACATTAGGTAATTTCGTCTTTCCCCGTTCTCGTCCCGCCGAGGAGCGGAGCTCCGTTGCCGATGTGGGACCTGGTCCGATCCGATGTTACACCGATGCCCCGCTTGACACCGCTCCGGAGCCCCGATGTACCGCCGAGTGCCGAGTGTGGACTTGCAAGAGAACCGAGCCAAACCGAAAAGACCGAGTTTGTCGACACCAGCTGATGCCTTTTGATGCCATATTCCGTGAGCGTGAAGAAGAAGACGAAGAAGAAGAAGAAGAAGAAGAAGGCTGGAAATCTACTGTATAGCTCGAGAACTTGCAGGACCATGTCGATGACCGGAACCTTATTGAAGTGCTCTGCTTGCCGTTGGGGATACGAAAGTCGCACGGATATTTCAACGAATCTCAAACGAAACAACACCATGCTCTCCCACCCTTCTCCCCAGCCGCGGATCCGGCTCACCCTGTGGCGTCGGCGTCAGCCTCAGCGAGCCATCCTTACCACGGTCAAACGTCCCCTCCGCTAGCAGCCCAGCCCGCTCAACCGCCTCGCCCTGCATCAGCCCCGGCACGAAGCACTCCCCAACCAACCTCCACCACCTCCTCCCACCCCCTTCCTCACACGGCCGCAAAACAAACGGCACCACTCCGCCAAACAAAACAACAACCACATCCCCTACCCTCGCCGCCGCCGGCCCCAACCCGACCTCCCCCTCCTCCCCATCCTCTCCCATGTAAACAACCCTCCTCCCCTTGAGCGCATTGACCGCGCACAGAGCCCGCTCCTTCCTATACACCGTCCCCGCCTCCTCCTCCTCCGGACCGCCCGCCCCGGACAAACCCCTCCTCAACCCCTTCAGCTCCCCTTCCCTCCACGAAGCCCGCTCCCGCCAGTAAAGCAAAAACTCCCCCAAGTGATCCACCTGCGCCCGCTCCCCCGTCAGCGGCTCCGCGGCCTCGCGCATGCCGTACTTCCCCGGCTGACCGGTGACCGAGACGGACATGGCCTTAGCCATTTTCGCGGCCTGCACGGCCGGGTTGCGGAAGCCAAAGAGGGTGAATTTCTCCAGCGTGGCGCTCCACGAAGCGCGGAGCTGTTTCGCTTCGGAGTTGAGAGCTGCGAAGAGGATTTGGAGGGCTTGTTTGTGGTCCGGTTGGTTTGGGCTAGTTTCTGGCCCGGGGGGGTGGTCGAGGGAGAGCGGGGGGCTGGTAGAAGTGATTGTTTTGTGGACAAGCCCGGTCAGGTGCAGGGCTTCGATGGTGCTGCCGTCTGTGGAGTGGGTGAAGGCAGAGGGCGAGGGGCAGAAGAGCTCGCCGCCGTTGGCGTAGTAGCCCTGTTCGTCTCGGAGGGCAAGCGGCTCGGTGGGGAGGGGCTCGTGCCATTTGGGGACCCAGGAGGGGTAGGCTGGGTCGATGTCCGCGCCGTGTTGGACCGTGCTGAGCACCCGCAGGTGTTTGTCTTGCTCGAGAATGCGTCGGGTTGCTTGGGTGTAGACCGCGCGGAGGTCCTGGCTGTAGTCGGGCTGGACCAGCAGTTGGCCGTTGGGGTTGTTCCCTGCGAACGGCATGCCTAGGAGGGCGTAGATACGATCCCGTGCGTCGGTTGCGTCGAAGCGGCCCACAGTGGTGCCCAGGACCACTGACAGATCGAGCTTGGAGAAGGGCGAGATACCGCTCCTCTTGGCCAGTGGCAGCACGTAGATCAGAAAGGCATTGTAGGCGGCCGTGATGGGCCCGCCGTGGTGGAAGTTCCACCCGCTACTTATCGTCCATGCCGCTGCGATTCCGATCAGACCCCACGAGATGTGGTGATGGCCCCAGAGAACGACGGCCGAACTTCCCAGGGCGAGCTCTTGGACGATCCAGAATCTTCGAAAATAATTCGTCTCAAACAAGGCTCGGAGGGCTTCCCACGCCTCTTGTTTTACTGCAGCACGAATAGAAGCAAGGCCATCCTCGCTCATAGGCTCCAAGATGCTGGCGTAGCCTGCGAACCCGAGCCTGTCACCGTCTGGGCGCCACGCGCGGACAATGTCGCAGACGGCGGTAAATGCGGTACTGGCTTGGCTATGTTCATCGAGTCCGAGCCAAACAAGGACCCGGTCCGCGTTCTCGTAAATGCTGCGCATGATGGAAACCTGCTGGCCTCGCTCAGGGATATCCTGCTGGTTGATGCAGACCGAATCAGCCCACACATAGCGGGGCCGAGTGTCGTAGCGAAATCTCTTGAGCGCGTTCTCGAGATTGCGTGGAATCTTGACACTCGCATGGCCACAGTTCAGTAGCGTCATATCTGAAGGGTCGCCCCAGGTGTAGGATACCGCCTCGTAACTGGGCTTGTCGTTGAGTGCGGCAACGACCAGTCGGGTCTTCAGCTGCTCCTCTTCAGACGAGGCGGGTTCAACCACAAGTATCCGGAAGCTGCTATCTCCTGGAAGCGCAGAGTACAACGAAGAATGGTCCCGCTGGCCGTCCGCGTTAGGGCTAGTTTCCTTGTCCCCCAACCGCTCCTCGCCGTCCTCTTCCTGATCCCTGACGAACTCCTGGTCAAAGTTACATCGGTCAACAGCATCGCCAGCCTTTAAGAATATGGCTCTGGCCAGATGATCCGCCTCTGGCCAGCATTCTGGGACGTTCTCATCGGCCCTCTCCTCATCCGATTTTGCCCACGGCTTTGCGTCCGAGAGTTGGTGGCGGTAGGGTCCAATGGTGTGGTCCTCGAGTCTAACCGGTGGCAAAGGCCGCGGTTGACACTGGCCAAGCGCCAGCACTGCGTATATACGACTGCGTCGTTCACCAGCCTCGTCTTGCGGTGTGATCATGACGGTCGTCCCCTCACGGACCCATATCGAGAACCTCCAGGTGTGGCCTTCAGGGGACATGGTTTTCTCGCTTCCGTCGACGGAGAAGGTGAGCGTCGTCTTGGGTGCAATCCACACTGGATACACAAATGTATCTGCGGGGAACAAGTGGGACATGGCAGGAGATCCTTCTTCCGGTGCTTTCAGCACCATGACGGTGGTGCTTGGTGGCTCGAACTCGCCAATCACGCCTTGGGCCGTGTCCTTCAAGGCGTTGTACACATCCCAAAACACATGGTCGTACACGCCATAGGCCGCAAACCTGAAAGGGGTGAAGAGCTGGCCTTGGTTGCCTTCGCTGTTGTCAATTTCGGTCTGTGAGCCCTCTGGGGGATCAAGAAGAGTAAACTTGGTCTGCGATTTCCAGACGTCGTCGTGCCACCGGTCGTTTGACGGCGTTTGGGCAATCCAATTGCCGAGTTCGCGGATGGCGTCTCGGAAGACAACCTCGATGGGCCGAAACTCGGGTCCGTCCTCCGGGGTGCCAATCTTCAAACTCTCTGGGTCGATGAGCCATACGCGTCTCAAGGCCGTCGATACTTGCATCACTGCTGGGTTGTCGGAAAAGTCGATGGTGCGCAACGACGGCTCGTCTTCGGGAGCCATGTTGGTGTCTGTAGCCATGTTGTTCTAGCTTGTCTGTCTCACTGAAGACTAGTGGACACTAGAATTATATATATATTTTTTTCTTTTTTCAGCACTTCGATCTCAGGAGAAAAAAAAGACGATGTTGCAGAGTGAAGGAGATATGAATGTGGCAGTTACGGCCTGACCATCGGGAGGGGTTATGAGTGGGCCGAAAACTGCAGTGGGCGTAAGCTGACCTGAAGGCTGAATGTAGCAAGACCATCTCTCTTCGGCTCCACGCATCCGAGTTCTGCTGGTGTCCTCAAAAGATGGAATTTTGAGCCGGATATTTCATGAGCCCCAGCGAGCTCGACCAGGCGCGACCCGGGCACGCCGGGGTAAGAATCGTAAAGTGATGATGAGATATTACACTGCTGTACATACATAGTACATACATGTATATGATGTATTGCACATACATGCCAGTGATGCCACGCAGGCTTCTATTACCTATCCGGGTATACAAAGCAACCAATGTCCAGTGACGCAAAACAAATCAAGTACTCCAAGACCCAATGCAAGATGCCTTACCTATCCAACGTCAAGCCGCGACAGAGTATCCCTGGCTCCTGGGACTCGGCTCCGTGTCATCCAAGCACAGCGTTTCCAACCTCCTCGCCAGGCTGACAATCTGGCTGTCCACCGCCCGCCAAAATATATCTGCCGCCCATATGACAATCGGTCCCAGGAGCCAGAGCCCCACGAACCAGCTCATCGTGATCTGTGCCGTGGTCTCGGTCCCGATGAAGCCCTTCACTCCCCGTGCGGGCTGCGCCGGCTTGTAGTTCAGCGCTCCGGGCTCGCCGCTTGCCGCGATCGGGGGGTGCCCAATCAGCCAGTCCTTGAACAAACCCTCCACCGGCCCGTGACAGATGTACACGGCGTAGCTGATCCGCCCGAGGTACTGTGCGAACGGGGTGTCGAAGAATCCCCGCAGAAAATCCAGGTCGCCCACCGACCAGACCGTGGCCACCGCCGACAGCCCAAACCAAAACTTCTGCGGCGCGAAGGGGTCCATCTTGGCAAATGGCAACGGCGTCTGCCACAGGAAATACCGGATCCCGGGCGTCTTGTCGGCGTCCTTGTTCGGCCAGCCCGCGATAAACAAACCAAGCAAGACGAGGCCGACCTGCAGTGCCTTCAATGGCCACTCCAGCGCCGCCGAGTCGCGTGGCCCGTACATCCCCGAGCTCTCCGCCCTGTCTTTCGCCCTCGCCGCGCGCAACACGTGCAGCTCGGCCAAAAACAAGCCCGCCAGGAACTCAAACCCGGCCCACTTCCCGCACGTCAAGCAATACACCATCAGCCCAAACACGGCCCCCATGCGTATCGGCAGCCGCACCCGCGACAGCATCAGCAGCACCATAAACAGCAACATGGAGTGCGCAAACTCGATGGGGATCGTCCACAGGTGGATGTCGTAGGCGGGCCTCAGGTCGCGGTCCCAGTCCCACGGCCAGGTGATCTGGCGGAGCACGGCGCCCTTCCACTTCCAAAACTCGGCCGCCCAGGTCTCCTGCGCGGGGAGCAGGTAGCCCATCTGGCGCAGGCACAGGACCAGGAAGGTCGAGACGACGCAGGGGCCGAAGAGCCGGAACGCGCGGCGGAACGTCGACGACGCCAGCGCCGCGTAGCACCGCTCCGTGTCGCGCGCGTGCAGCGCCCGCACGGGCTTGTACGCCAGCACGAAGCCCGAAATGACAAAGAAGATGTGCACCATCGGCCGCCCCGAGAAGATCACCCGCAAAAACGGGAGCTGGATCACCGACGGGCCGAGGGCGGCTTGCGTCCCGTTCAGGCTTAGGGTCGTGTTATGCAGTGTTGCTGCTGCTGCTGCTGCTGCTGCTGCTCCTCCTCCTGTTGCTGTTGCTACTGTGGCTGCTGTTGCCGCTGCTGCTCTCGTCACCACTGCCGCGAGCGTGGCGGTTGCCTTTGCGGTGGCGGTTGTGGTTGCGGTTGTGGTAATGTTTACCGGGGGGTAGGGAGCGATGTGGGTATAGGAGGGGATCAGCGCGGGGAACTGGTTCTCGGTGTAGTGGCAGAAAAAGACCAACAGACAGGCGATGCCGCGCAGGCCGTCGAGGTACGAAGTCGCGTGGAGTCGCCAGGGGTGTCGGTAGTCCGGGAAGATGGCGTCGGCGATGAAGCTGGGGAGAAGGGGCCGCAGGAACTTGACCCATGGTCGTCGGGGGAGGAGCAGCGTGTGGATCGAGGCCGTGCTCGGCGTCCCGCGCCGGTGGCCGAGCGTTCTCATGGTGCGGTTGGCTGTGGATCGGCCTTGGGGGGGGGGAGGGGGGGGGTTACTGGCGAGTGTAGGGTTATGGCATCGGTGGCGGTTTCCCGGTGTCGAAGAGTGAAGACTTGATAACGAGCAGGAAGTTTGGGCTGGAGCAGTTCTGCGGCCGGTAAGACGTCCCAAGCTCCGAATCCCCGATGATAATGAGAGCGTGCAGAGAGCTCGAGATCCTGTACCTCGGAGGCGGGCCGCAGTCGGAGATCCGGGATGAGTGACGTACAGTTGCCTCTTGGGTCAGCGCCCAGTCGCAATGTTGCGCCCAATCAGAATGGAGGAGTGCGCGTGAACGATGCTGAAACGGGAAGTATGGATAATGAATGGCGAGATGGAGCTAATGCGAAAGCTAGAAGCGCGACTGATAGCGAGTGTGGGCTGAGAAAGTGACAGACAAATGGAAAAGAGAGTCGACAGACATGCTTCGATGGAACTGGGAAGGTAACAAGATTTGCAAGTTGCAACGAGGAGAATAAAAAGCCCCAACGCTCTGATGAAGGCCAGCGGTAGGGGGTGTTTTCAGCTAGCCCCCAAGTGTCTAACTTATTATCGAGCTCCATGGCAAGAATTGTGATTTATGGCCGGCCTGGGTCGTCTTGGCTTACTCAGAGCTGGAGGTAACCCACTTCTCCGTCAGGGGCTGAGGGCCGGAGTTTGGGAGGATCTTTGCAGGGAAATGCCCGCCACCTTGGCAAGGGCAAGGTACGAGAAGGTCCCAGTGGCACTTGTTCATTCTGAGGAGTCCAGAATTGCATCAAAAAGCTGGAGGTGAATGCTGGAATAACGCCTAACCTCATCGTTGGGTTGAGAACCCGGATGAAGCGGCATCTACTATGCAGAAATACCGTCACTTTTACATGGCACTTCAGGGATGAAATGCCACGATAAACATGGATGCCCAGATCAAGACCCCTGCTTCTCAATTAAAAAACGGAGCTAGTGCCAAATGGTGCTTTCCTCGCTCAGATCATTGCGTGGGGCATTGTTCTCTGGCACTCAGGTACGCCGTCCCAACGTAGCAGAAACGGATCAACGACGGGAGGCACGTCGTCTCAGGTGGTTCTCGCCGCTTTGTCCCATCTATTTAAATGCCTACCCCTGCTTAAATGCATAGCTCCCGGATATCAACTCTGAAGCGCGGGGGCAACAGCGACTGGAGAAAGGAATATAAAGACATGAAAAGAGAACGATGAACGGTGAATCATGCTAATGTGAGAAAGAAAGAAAAGGAAAGAAAAATGCTGAAATACGGAGTATTTTTCAGACCACACAGCTTACACTACAGTATGGTGCACATTTGGGGTCTTGAAACAGATGCCACAGCCGCGGCACTTGTGGATTGGATTGTTTCAGATCCATGACCCCATCTTGGCAGACGTCAGCATGCAGCTCTTGTTGGACCCTTTCTCGTCGAAAGACACGCGCGGCGAGTGTATTGAATACTTTTGTTGTATGTGAAAGAATGTAGACGCCGTAGAACATGACATACTGATAGGGCATAGGATGGTCATTTCCAGCGTCTTCAGATGCTTCACAAAAGTAAGTTCTGACTTTGTATTCGACCGAGCGGATGACTATAGTTTATACACAGAGAAGACAAACTCTGCTTTGTTGCCCCAACGCAAGATATGCGTGGAACCATGCCATGCTGCGTCGTGTCTATAACCGAAGCCTGTTCCTCGCGGACCTAAAAAGGCTGTATATCCTGGCATGCATAGACAGCCTTCAAGCTGTTAGCATTCCGTTGCTCAGCGCTTTGGTCGTAGGAAACAAACAGAACGTCCAGCGCACCTAATCCCACGCATTGTTCCAAAAATTGAGCAATCCGGCTTCAATGGGCTTCGGAGTTCTGCACCACACGTAGATGGCCAATTGGTGACAAAGAGCTTTCAGCTTAGTACCGATCGGGGCTGTTGAAATGGTGCCGAGATGGGCCAGAAGGTAAGATACGACCGGTCGCCGTATCATCTTGGTGGAGCCACCTGTCTCGTAGGTGCAACCTGTCTGCGCTTCGAAAGAAAGGGAAAGTCGTTCGGCAGGTTCATGTCGCCTCTAGCCTCCAGCAAAAAGACATGCTCCGGCTCCAAAGCTGGTTTTTGGGCTGCCGCATTTGGGGCTCCGAATCCGGCGATCTGAGCGCTATCGCCGCCTTGCGCAGCGGCAGTCTCATTCCCCTCTTCCTCTTCCTCATCCTCCTCCTCGTCGTCATCATCTTCGTCATCGCTCTCCTCCAGGGTCTGCTTTAGCCCTGTCCGCACGTTCTCGACGCCCATCGCCTGCTCTTCAACAGTGTACTTCTTCTTGGACTGCACGGTGACATAGTGTTGTAGCGTTCGCTGAAAGGAGTCGAGCATATCCGCCCACTGCTCGTTGAACGGATCCGAGGGGACGCCGTCTTCCTGGTCCATGCCGTAGGTGTCCTCGTCGTCGTAGTCGTGTTCGCCCCTCTCGCGCACGCCGGAAGCAAGTTTGCTTGCGTCCAGCCCAGCGGCCCGCGCCGTTTCACGAGCTTCCTCCACCCAGCTCTCGACATCAGGCTCGAGCTTCTTACGTAGCAGCTGAACCAGGATATGCTCCTGTGTGCGGCCGGGGAAATTTGTCGAGGGGTGGACAGCAAGACGCTGAAAAATGCCAGCATTCTCGGTCAAGAGCTCTTGGACGGACCGGATGTTCTGTTGGAGGATCGCCGCGGAGGCTTGGAGGGACTCACTTCAAAGGCCGGTGAGCGGAGCGTGCTGATACCAAGAGCGAAAGGCCCACTCACCGACTAGGAAGAGGATTAGAGTTTATGACGGTTGTTCGGAGACTGGTGAGATTGCTGGTGAGCTGGGTGAATCTATTCCGCAACAGCTCCAGCTGCTTCAGCTCCTCCGAGGTCATGTTGAGGGACGCCATGCCTGTCGACCCGTGACGGGAAGTTGCAGAAAAAAAAGGCCCGGAGAAATGTTGCGATGAGCTAGAAACCAACCTGGCAGAGACGCAAGCGTGTGAATTATGAAAGTTGGCTGACAATCTTGGATACCAAGTGGTTGAACATTCATCAATTGGAGAGAAAGAGAGGTTTGATTGAGATGGAGGGGCAGCTCCGAGAGGAGGAGAGCTCTGTGTGTTTGGATGTGCTCGGGACACCCTAACCCTGAAATCACCAGGTCACTTTCGCCAGTTGCAGAACAGCGGTTCCGAAATGGAAGGTTAAGACCTGCTGTTGAAGCGCAGGTTGCTTGGGTCATTCTTGCTAATACTATAAGTCATCGTTAAGGAAGTGATACGAACGCTCTGCGCCGCGCTAGTAATGCCGCAAATCATCGAAGCCAGCCCCCAAGAAAAGCACCGAAACTTGCTAAAAACCAAACCAAACCAAGAGAGACACGAGTTTGCATGGCTGGAATGCCCGAGTCGTCTCCAAATCACTGCCCGTGGGAGCCTGCCTGATCGGCAACAATTACCGCGCCTGTCTCGTGCCCAAACTCGTCCACCGCGGGGAAGCGTGCCCTGCGCTCGAGGTCATCCAGCGGGATGTGCGAGCGGATATATCTGCTCGGAGGTTCAGCACAAGGTCTCGGGTATACAAACGAAAACCAACAAACTAAAACATAGCGAGAAAGGGAGTGGGGAAAAAAAAAAAATGAAAAAGAAAAAAAGAGAAAAAAAAAGAGAGAAAAAAGAAAAGAACTTACTTCTCCCGCCCATCATCAACCGGATCATAATCCCAGCTCGTAAACCGCCCCTTGGTCAGCGCCGACCACACGAGTCTGCGCTTCCGCTGCGAGTGCAGCACCTGCTTCGTGATATCCTCAAAATCCCACTTCTCCCTCGCCTCGCGCTCGAATCCCTCAAACACCCGCCTGGTCTTCTCGTCCGCCACCGCCGCGCCGCTCCTGACCAGGTCCTCAATCTCGAGCGGATCCGCCTCCAGGTCGTACAGCTGCGACCCGTCCGCGGGACAGGTAACGTACTTCCACTTGCCGCGCCGGATCATCATGAGCGGCCGCACCGTGCCCTCGCCCGTGTATTCGGCGAACACCTCGTCGTGGCCCGGGCGGCCCTGCAGGTGGGGGAGGAGGGAGACGCCATCCATAGGGAGGTTGGGAGAGGGTTTGGTCCCCACGAGGTCGCACATGGTGGGTAGGATGTCGAGCGTGGAGACGTTGGCGCTGACGCGGTGAGGGGTGAATTGTGCTGGGTGTGAGACGAGGAGCGGGACGCGGGCTGAGGACTCGAAGTAGTTCATTTTGTACCTAGGGACGGGGTTTTTTAGTCGGTGTTGAGGGGGGGTGGTTTTGACATGCAAAGAAAGGGGGGGGTTGGGCGGGGATGAGGAAGGCTTACCAGAGCCCACGCTCACCAAGCATGTCGCCATGGTCGCCGCTGAATACAACGATGGTGTTCTCGTCAAGCTTGCACCGCTTTAGCACGTCGAGCAGCTTGCCGACGCAGTCGTCGACATAGCTGACGGCGCCGTAGTAGGCGCGCCTCGCCCGCTTGACCTGCTCGTCGCTGAACTCGGTGTCCCAAAGATCGCAGACTTTGAGCAGGCGCTTGCTGTGCGGGTCTTGCTCCTCCTTGGGGATCCTCACCTTGGGCAGCTCGATGTCGACGCCCTCGTAGAGATCCCAGTACTTTTCCTCGATGGTGTACGGATCGTGGGGGTGCGTCAGCGAGACCTAGGGAAGTGCCGCGCCGTCAGTCTACAAGTTCTACTAACCCCCCACGTACAACGTGTGTGCATATACCAGGCCAATCACACAAAACCTTAAGTAAACTCCCCATCCACCACGCACACTCCCAGTCCAGATATATATTATATGAGGGGACGAGATCCACACCATCCCCCCCCCCTTTGAACTTAAAACTTACCGTCAAACAAAACGGCCTCGCTCCCGGCCCTTCCCTCACATGGTCATACAAGAACTGCGTCGACCGATACATGACCTCCTCGTCATAGTCCAGCTGGTTACTGCGCACACAGGTGCCCGCCTGCAAGATGGAACTGGCATTGTGGTACCACTCGAGCCGGGTATCGGGCTCGTCCCAGTTGACGACCCACCCAAAGTCGCCCGGGTAGATGTCGCTGGTCAGGCGCGTCTCGTAGCCGTGCAGCTGGTCGCCGACAAAGTGCATCTTGCCCGCCAGCACCGTGTGGTACCCGCGCAGACGCAGGTAGTGCGCGTACGTGGGGATGTCACTCGAGATGGCGGCCGCGTTGTCGAAGGCGCCGATCTTCATGGGCAGCAGGCCCGTGATCATGCTCATGCGGGACGGGGCGCACAACGGGGACGGGCAGTACGCCGAGTCGAACTGCACGGATTTGGCGGCCAGCGCGTCCAAGTGGGGGGTGAGGATCTGCGAGTCTGGGTTGTACATCTTGAGGAGCGGCGCCGCGAGCTGGTCCGCCATGATGTAGAGGATGTTGGGCCGCTTCTCGCCCGTGCCAACCTGACCGTTGGTGAGGCCATTGCGGGTGAGGTTGGCCGGCTTGCCCGGCAGCGGTGAGGCTGGGAGCGAGTTCAGGTCCGGCGCCATGGTATTGTTCGCCTTCTTTCCGTGAGAATTGGGACTAGGGTGAGCGTATCGACGTTCCCACGCTGTGGCGTGTACTGCAGCCCTACGGACGCTGTTCAGAAACTTGAAGGGGGGGGTGTTGTCGTAAGAGGCTTGCAGTAGCCTCTCGGAAGCGTCTTTATGTATGCCAAGACTGGAAACACCGAGTTAGGTAAAAGTGAAGGGTGTAAGTTCACAGGGCGGGATCTGGATCGGACGTGGTGGCGTCGTCTATTCTCCCCAAAGGAAACTAGACTGGGAGGATGAGAAAGAGGGAACCCCCACGGGGCGGTTGGTGTCGCGGCGTATAAACGATATGGAATCGGAATGAGCTAGGATGACCGTGGAAGCACGCAACCGTCCTTGACGCAATCTCGAGGGTTTGTCAGATGGCGCCATCGAGAGACGGGATGAGAACAGAGGGAGCCGGGGGGAGCTCCATTTATTCACAATGACCCAGTTGCTCTCTAGCAAACACCAGGGACTGCTGGCAGGGGCACACGGCGGGTCCAAGGAATCCCTTTTGCAAATGGCGTTGTCTTGGCATCACAGAAAAGTCGATGGGCCGCATTCTCACGACCCCACGATGCAGGTCCGTGGCGGTGAGTTGTCAAAAAAAAAAAAGCTTATTGTTTCAGGCCATCTCATCCGACCGACACAGTCATCTGCATTGCAGGGTGCATGCTCTTGCTGGCAGAGGAGATCTTCAAAAGGGACGAAGACCATGTCCTCGTGACTCGGTGTTCAAAAAGGTGCAACAAGCCTTTCAGGATACAACCTCACCGCTCCCGGAGAGCCTAGGCCCTTGTTATCGGCGCACACCCGGTTGATACCGACAATTTTTTTTTCGACCTGCACATGCAGTCAAGAGGGGTTGTGTGGGGGAAAATACCAGGGGATCCGTAGCAATGGGGAAACTTCGAATTTGGGGGAAAATACCAGGGGTCCACAGCAATGGGGAAACTTCGAATTTGGGGTCAGCAGGTGAACAGGGACATTCGGAGCACGAGTATCGCCACGACTCCCTCCCCGGAGACGAATCACTTCCGCCAGGTCTTTCCAGGATTCCTCGGCGCTGCATGTAGCCGCAACATGTCGAGACATTGATTGTTTTTGTCGCTGCAACAAGTCTCGGTAAAGAAAGTGTCCATTGATTGGCGGCAGATCTCGGAGAAGCTGAGCACATGACCCCTTGCCGAATGGTGTCGAACAGTCTGGACCATCGAGCGACACCGAGTGGAAAACGTGGCAGGGAGCTAGGGGAGAAAGACGATCACTGGAGCAGAGACTGGTCAAGACAAGCACGACAAAGAGGGAAGAATGAGTGTAAGATTAACCGCAAATAAGTATGACGCGGCTCTAGCCGGGAGGGCTGAAGTCCGATCCAAAGGAAAAACCGATCTAACCGCGGCGACGGGTCGTGGGGCCTTTGCTCTTCGGTGTTGATGTCGTCGTGGCGGACGAGGGTGCCTGAATCGGAGCTTCCTTCTGCTTGCCCTTGGCCTTGGCCGAAGGCGCATTCCAGTAGTAGACCATCTGCAGCGCCAACACTAGGTTCAGCGCAAAGCCAGCAACGAACCCATACAGGATCAGTTTATCGTCGACTTCTTGGAGAGTCGTGAAGATGCGCGTGAGAGAGCCGAGAAGGTAGTTAAAGACCTGCGAGAGCAACAATGTCAGCGCCGTATCCAAAACAACGCTGCGCGGTTCTTCGACTCACAGTATACGCGCTCAATTGGCCCGTCCCGCCCTGTTGCCAGATCGCCAGAATCTGCGGCACCTTGCTCGCCACACCGAGCGCGCCAGCGCCAGCCTGGAAGTACCGCAACTTTTGCATATCCAAAATACTCTCGCTGAACAGCGTCACCACGCTGGTCGCGAGCGCTGCGACAAACAGGGCGGCCATGCTCGCCCTGCCGCTGTAGTTGAGCACGAGCACCGTGATGATGACGTTCTGCCCCAGCACGAGCGCCGTCTCGCCGTAGGTGCTGAAGGGGAACGCATTGCGGACGTTGTACGCGAGCGAGATGAGGTAGCTGCTGGTCTCGAGCAGGTACGAGAGGAACGAGACGCCGCTGGCCGACTGCGACCGCACGAGCTTGATGATCTGTGGGACCTTGACGACCGACGAGGCGCCCACGATGCCGATGCCGAGACCCTTGCTGATGGCCAACTTGAGGCAGTCCGTGTTCTCGAGGTCGACGTCGAGAAGCAGCGCCTTGTAGCACGTCTCGCCGATGATGGACACGCCGAGGTCGCGGATCGGAGCGGGCAGGTTGTGCGTGATGGGCGTGATCGCCGAGCGGAGCGCGTCCATCTTCGCGATTGTTGATTCAAGTTTGATTCAAATCCACCAAAGGTCGGTTGTCGATGTATGGTGCTTTCCAGAAGATTGATTTCGCAGCAAAACCAGCGTTTGCGATGCAGTTGGGGTCCGTTTTGGCGTTGGGTGAGGGAGCGTGATGCTTGCGTGTCCTACTACAGCAGCTTTGTTGGCCAAAAAAAAAAGAAGTGCCCGGGACGTCATCAGTCGAATCTCAGGGGCGCCCGGCGCCCCACTCGCGTGCAGCGGGCCTAAGGCGCGGCTGAGGACCGGAGTTTGCCTCAACCCGGAGCCCTCAGTGCAACCTCCAACCATGACAGCTTGCAGACCTTTTGGAATACATTCGGGCATTTCGGCGGCAGCAGCAGCAGCAGCAGCAGCGACCGTTGTGCAATGCTGTCCCTTCCAGTGAAGACATGGAATGTCAGATACTTTAGCGAATTCTGTTGGCTATATCTGGTTTACCTGTGCTCAGAGAATAGGTGGAATGTGTGGTCGTGATAGATGTCGTTGCTATGGCATAGCCGCCATGTCTACAAGCACAGTTCCTTAATGGGCCTCATTTCCATGCTATTTGCGCAAAACTTCGTTCGGGAAAGATCAGAGGGTGAACGATCAAATTGGCCACCAGTCCCTAAATCCTGGGAACGTAACCACCAGCGCCGAAGTCCCTGAGCCGGATCAGCGGTCAGCACTTGCTGCATCCTTTCGCGCACCCGTGATAAAAGAAACCCAGCTAATACTCCGTTGATCCTGTGTTATAAACGTGCCTGAGAACAAAAAGACAAACCCCCAAGAAAACCCGTTGATCAAGCCTTGGCTCGCCTCTTCCGCCCCGGCCGCCCGGCCGCCTTCTTAACCGCCTTCACCGCTTTCGCTCTGGGGCCCCTCGTCGCTTTCTTCTCCTCTCTGGAAGCGGCAGCAGCAGCTCTCTTAGTGGAAGCTTCCTTGGCGGCCTCGGCCGCCTTAGCCTTCTTCTTCTTGGCGTCAAACTTGCGGACGAGGTCGAGCGAACCCTTGAAATTCTGCTTTGGTTCCCACGTGTTTGCGCTCGCAGGGTAGTTTTTCCACTTCACGAGGTACATGTGTTCCATCGTATCGGCGTCAAGGAACGAGTCGACAATGTCCTCGACCTCGTATTCATCCTCGGACTCTTTCTCCTTGGAGGCGTCCTTCTTTGGCCGCCCCCTCTTTTTGGCGGGGTTTGCGGCAGCCTGTTTGTTTTCATTAGCATTGGGGATCCATGCTTGATATTGGCGCTAGTACGTACGATAGTAGTCGACTTGGGGCGGCCGCGAACTGGCTTCTTCGCGGCTTTAGCGGCGAGTCGCGCACTGGTGGAAGTACTCGCAGCACGGGCCGGACGGCCGCGCTTAGCTACCGGAGTTTCTTGAGCCTCATTCTCCTCTACGACATCGGATTCCGCAGCCTTGCGCTTGCCGGTACTGCGTCCTGCGCTTTTCGGCGCTACCGCGCTTTTGGCTGAGCGAGGTGTCCTGGAAACGACTGACTTGGCTGGAGTAGCGGACGCCGGGAGGGAAGGCCGGCCGCGCTTCTTCAAGGTTGAAGAAGGGCCGGGTAGGGGCGAGTCCTCCTCGACCTCTTCCTCTGTGGAAATGCCCATATCCGCTTCGGGGATACCTGCCTGCACTCGGTCGTCGAGCGTGACCACAGTTGGACCTGAGCCGTCACCGGAGCCTTGGTCGACTGGCAACTGTGGCTCAACAGAGCTGAGGAATTCTTGTTAGCAAACGGTGATTGGAAGGTCTTGGGAGTCAATGGTCGCATTGCACTGAGCCGCTTCCATGGGCCGTATGTGCCCGTTGTGCAGGGGTCCACGCAAAACCCAAGTACAGACAAGGACCACTCAAAAGTGTTCCATCACACGCGATTCTAAAAATGTTTGCGGCGGAATCGGAAAAGCGTAACCAATCTCAACTTACCCCAAAAGATCGCTCTGAATCAGAGGAGGGCTCATGTCCCCATTTGAAAAAAGGTCTTCGCCAAACGGCATTTTGAATGGATTTGTTGAAGAATGGCTGATACGATGCGGTACCACTACGCGCGGAGTCGAGGTTCTTTGACGCGACTGGTGAGTGTCGCGAAGCGCGCTGCGAGGGTTCTGCGTTGAGGGGTCAGAAATGGATTTTCAAGGCGAAAATTAAGTTGGAATATGGCTATCAAAATTTCTTACCTCTAGTCAAGCGACGCTCTTTTCTACCAACCTCGATAAATCCAAAGGCAAGGAAAATACACGATCTGTGAGGTGAAGAGATGATGTAAACACACGCCCGGGTTCGGGTTGGCAATGGCTGGGTCTTTTATTGGGTACATTAACTAGGCCCAGGTAATATAAGCGTTGAATTCTGATTATCTTGGCAAGAGCCGTTTGTCATAATAACCCTTACAGATAGGGTTAGGATAGGCCAGAGTACGATTATTGAATGGGACTTGCAGTTTTACCAAGGTAAAGTAGATCAACTACCTATGTAAAGACTCCGTCAGCTTACCTCGGGCAGCATTGGGTAGTTAGAAACTGACTTCTCCCCAATACTCTCGCGCGGCTATCATGGTTCCAGTGGTCATTAGTATTGTGTTTCTCATCCAGCTACCGGCCTTCCCTCTCGGTGAATAAACAGAGGAGGAAAAATGAAAGAAACATCCGAATAACGTGACTCCCTGCGAAAAACCAAGCATGGCATGCATGCCGAAAAATATCTAGATACACATCAGTGACACCACAGACATAACCTGCCGTCTATAGCCATGATTTAATCCAAGTCACCCTCCTCATCATCGGGTAACTCCTGAATCCGACCCTCCTGCATCGCCTTCTCAACCGGGTTCTGCACCGACACCACTCCGGTCTGTTTCAGCCTATTCTCCCGTCAGTAACCCCCATCCACGCAACGTAAGAGGCAAGAAGTAACTCACCGCTCAAACAACACAAACAGCCTCTCCGCCTCCCGCTCTTTCTCCTCCATCGTCATCTCCGGCAGATCAGGAAACCTCTCCTCATCCAAGAACTGCCCCGTGATCGGATTGATCGGTCTTCTCACTCCGCCGGCAGAAGAAGAAGAAGAATCCTCCCCGCCACCCACAGAGCCACTTTGAATAGCGCTCTCGGGGAGATTGATCTGGTTCTCGAACAGGAACCCCGACGCATACCCGTACCCGACATTCTCGACGAACTTGACTGGGTCTTTACCGGACAGGTCAAAGTACAGATGGGCGATGGCGCTCCGGAACTTGGGCGCCAGCGGGTTGGTCCAGTTGCGCAGCAGACGCGAGGGGAGGGTGTCGGTTCTGCCGAGAACGCTTTTGCGGTCCTCCTCGGTCGGGAGGAGGTTGGTGCGGATGAAGGTGCGGACGTCGTCGTTGTGCTTGTCGTTGGCGCTGAGGGTGGGAGCGTGCTCGTAGACTACCGAGAGCGCACAGACGAGCGGGCTGACGGCTTGGTCGAGGGTGGTGTCGGCGTAAGACTCCATGGATAGGTCTAGGAATTGGATGAGGCGGTTGGCGAGGCGAGTGGGCTCGGCTGCGGGATAGAGGGCGGATTGAGCGGTCGGCGTGCTTAAATCGAGGTTTATGAGGGCGTTGATGAGTAGACCGAAGGGAGGGTCGAGCGGGGTTTTGGTTTGGGGCATGGCCAGGTTGCAGAGAATAACCGAAATGTGAGGCAGTGCTCCGTCGAAAAAGCTGATGTGGGCTTTGGCAAAGTCGGTGACGTTGAAGAGGAGTTTGAGAGTCTCCGCCAGTGCCATGTCCTCCATTGGGTCCAATCTGGCTGCGGTGGCCGATGACGCAGTGAATTGGACGGCGTGTCTTGACAGATTCTGCACGATAGAGTCGGCTAACTGGTACTGCTCAATGAGCTTTGGCAGGTCGATAGTCGTGCCGTAGGTGGTGAGGAGGATAAGCCTGGAGATCAGAAACTCGTCGTCTCGGCTGTCGTTCTTGAGTTTGCTGCACACCTTCGGCTCATACCCTAGGTCGACGAAGGTTTGCCGCGTTTCGGATTTGAGAAACAAGGCATTGCATAAGACTCTGAGTGCATTTCGGGATGTGGTGTCTGAGGTGCTGTCGAACGCAAACCTGGCGAGGGTTTCGATTCCCTGTAGGATGTATTAAAGACCAGTCGAGGAGTAGGTGAGACTGAAGTACCTCCTTAGCGAAAATCGGGCCTGCATAGCTGGGATCACGGCCGTACAGCTTGAGCTCTTCAAGAGCAGCATCACGGTCTATGTCTGGATTTAGCAACCGTTTCCCTCTCCCTTCCCGTAACACGGAGACGGACCCTGGGGTTGGAGAGTGGCGGATTTGAGGTCCTCGGTTAGCTTATCCAGAAGCTTCGTGACCGCATCGAGCTTGGCTTTTGAGACTGTTAGCTATTATTGTCGTAGGTATCCACAGCATAGGGGCAACCAAGGACACACCAGGTCCGGTGAGGGCTCCTATTGAAGCCATATTGAGTGACGTGAATTCTTAAATGGTATGAAATGAGACCTTGCTGGGTCAATACACGCCAAATTTAATTATGTAGATATCCTGCTCTCCCTAACACCACTGAGCGGTGGAGTGAGAGGATGTTCCACAGGTGGAGAAAAGGGATGGATTTCGGAAGCCCCACCTTTGCTGCTGTTCCAATTCAAGCTCTGATCAAATGGATCAGGTCGGGTCAGCGGGGTACATACATGTACCCCAGCTTTAGCTGGAGTCTTATTAATAATGCGGTTGAAGTTCTCCCAGAGCCTTACTTTACTGCGATGATCTGCTGCAAGTAATTGTTGACAGAATACAAATTATGACTACCTTACCTGACATGACGTGGTTGCCCTTTGTCATCTTTTAGCTAACGTTACCCGTCATGGCGTGATGCAAGGGAAACTGCAGTGAGACAATGCCTTTTGTGAAAACGTAGCCTTTGTCTCTTGGATGAGCTTGATAAACTTTGGAACACCAATCCTCCCTGAAAGCTTCCCACGAAATTGGCAATCCTGGTATCGGATTCCAGTGCACGGAATAGAGCAAACCAGTCCAAGTTGTCCTCTCCATACAATCAGTCAACCAACCAAGCAGAAACTCCACTATTAGGAACTTGGAATCACACGCTGGTGGGGCTCGCCGCTCACTTGACCAAATCGGGCAGGAAGCTCAAGCCGGGGTTGAAAGCAGGAGGCTGAAGTGTGGGCCAGGGCGCCCCTCGACAAAGTGGGCGCGCGCAGCAGACGCGCCTTCCTTTTAGTTCACGCGACCGCGTCAAAAGTCTTAATTGCCTGGAGCCCCAGTTTTGCTCCATCCATCCTCCATCTCCATCCGCTGCTTGCTCTATCGCGGCAAAACGTATACGCCGGACATCGTCCGACGCTCTTTTCTGGGGTTTGGTGTCTCTCCGCGTCTTCGTTCTTTTTTTTTCTTTCTTGGCTTTTTCGCTTTTCTTTTTGTCTTTTCGTGTGTTTCTGGTTTCAAATGCAATTGCAGCCCGTTCTACAGAGGTGACACTTCGCTGGTCTCGGACGCAGCCAGTCTGCCTGCCTCCACCGCCTCAAGCCGGCCAGCAGGGCATAATGTCATCTCCAGCCGTGCTGTCCAGTCTCTTGAGTTCTCTGCCACAGAGACCGCCGACTCCACCGCGCGAAGCCCACCATGAGAATGCAGCTGTCGTCAGACCATCGTTTGGGCCCGTCGATACCCGATTAAGCCTGCACACTCCGCCCGGTTTCCAATCACCCGCCTCTTCCATCACGACAAATTCGACCTTAAGGCGCATCCGGAAAAAAGTTGGGTTCTCGGCCGAGGCCGAGTACAAGGACCCGCCCGTGTACCTCGACGGAGAAGGGGTTAGACAGCATCCCACCCCGTTGTCACTCTCTCGAAGCGCATCAAAGCCCGTCAAGTCAATCCTCAAAGCCACCACCTACGCCGCCAACCTCCTCGATCCAGCGGCTGGGAGCAATTGTGATCTTTCAAATCCCCAATTCAACTTGACCACCATGCTGGAATCTACGCTTCAGCAGCTCGCCGGCGGCGACCGCGACTCCAAACTCGACGCCTATCTAATGATGACGCGGGCGTGGAAGGCTTCGAATAACCTTCCAGACCGGGTGGCTCTACAGGGGAAGATGACCCTCTTCACCCAGTTCATGCAGCGGGACATCGTGGCAAAGACGGCCGAAGGCAACCTCGATTCCTCCCTCATCAACCATGCGCTGACCTTGCTCAATACGTTTCTTCACTTCCCTGCCATCGCTTCGACCATATCCAACGATTTTGGCATTTTCGTCATCGATCACTGCATTCGCTCGTTCGAGGACCCATCAACCCCCAAGGACACCGCCCGCCGCCTCATGCAGGTCATCTCGTTGCAGAACTTCTCTGCTAAAGTTATGACACCGGACAGAATTGGGAGGCTGGTTGCGTCGCTGCACAACATTGAGGAACACCTGAAGGGGAAGAGCATCGTCTTGTCTCGAGTTCTGATTTACCGGAAGCTCGTCCAGCAGTCTAGGCAACTCATGATCGTCCATGCAGATTGGCTGCTCGACATGTTTACGGATATGCTCAGCAACCTCAAGGATATCCGATCGGCGGCCATCTCGTTGGGTATGGAGGTTGCCTTTAGTATCGGCCACGAGAAGCAGCTTTCGCGGAAAGTCATGGAGGTTTTCAACCTCTCATACGAGGACCGGCGGTATATTCAATACTACGAGGAGAAGCTCAAGGCCATGGTCAAAGACAAGCACGAATCAGCCATCGTCCCAGAGATCTGGAGTGTTGTCATTCTCCTTCTCCGCATCCGGCTGGACAAGTGGGAGTACGCCGGCCCATGGCTCCACATTATCCAGAGCTGCTTCAACAGCACCGACTTCTCCACCAAGATCGCTGCAAATCATGCGTGGGCACGTCTTGTCTACCTCATGCATCTGGAGGAACGAGCCCTGCCAAAGAATCTGGCCACCCTGACTACACCCCTCATAAGCCAACTGAGGCGGAAAGGGTCCGGAAAGACCTCAGAGGAGTTGCGGCGGGCTGTGCTGGGAGGCATTTGCAACCTGTTTTACTACACTTTCAAGCCCAACACGCCTTCGACTCTCTTAGACACATACTGGGACACCAGCGTTCGGCCTGTTCTTGCCAAGCTGCTTGATCCGACAGCCGAGGCTGCTGAGGACAATCTTCGTCAGGCCAATGCAATCCTACGAGGCCTCTTTGACTGCATGACACCGCGAAGATGGAGAGTGGACCATATCGTGGAGAGCTCGCTTGTCAAGCCCGAAGAGCTCCCCGCCATTGACTCTAAATGGATCAGGCGCAACACAAAGAGGGTGTTCGGCGTGGTTGAGCCTTTCCTTGAACAAGACTTCCTTGCACTGGCCGAACCCGACAGCGCGGCCTACAGTCTCTGGCAGACTTTAGTTTCCACGGTTGCCTCGGCAGCAGCCAAAGAAATCAAAGTCTCGAGAGACACGGCGCTCTTCGTAACAGAGGCCCTCGGCGTTCTGCAAGGGATTTGGAAGCAGGGCTTGGAAGGCAGAGGTGATGCCGGGGCCAACGTGGTGAAGTTCCTCCTCTCTGCGCGAGCATACTTGGGGGTCATGATCAGCTCGCTCGGCCTTCTGCCTTTCACAGAGAAAACTGGAAAGCACCAGGCGCCCGCCAAGGCGCCTCTTTCCACACTCTTCTCCATGCTTTCAACACTCCCACCAGGTGTTCACGACGACAAAGATTTTGCGAGTTTCTTTGGTTCTGTTTTCGGCCCCTTTTTCGCCTCCAGAGGAGACAAGGCAAGAATGGGCCTCGCGCAGGAGCTGTTGTCAGTTATTCCGATGGAGTCTCCTAGGCCCTATGGAACTTGGGTATTGGTGGCTGAGAATATCTCGACATGGCTTGCGCCCGGCCATCACAGCCACCACTCGACTAGCTCTGCGGGCGAGACTCCGGTTGGTCACGATTACCGGGACATTGTCAAGGTCCTCGAGCGCGGCATCAAGTCGACGCCTAACCTCCCGCCAAAGCATTGGGGGTCCTTGTTCTTCGCAACTTTCGAGCGCGTGCGTGAAGAAACAGGAGACGCAGGAGTGGCGATTGTCGTTATTGAGCCCCTGGCAAAGGTTTTGGCTGAGCAGTTCGCTGCCCAGGGGGTCGTCGCAAACGCGGCCAGCTGTGTCAAACACGTGGCTGAACTGGTCTCTGTCGCAACCCAGCCGCGTGACCGGCAAGCTGTGGATGCTGCTCGAAAACGGCTTTGGGGCACGGTGCTCGCCGGCTCCCGCTCTTCATCCTTCGACACCTTCGATAACCTTTACAAAGCCGTTAACGAGGTTTTGACCTACTCCTATAGCAATCTTAACGCTACCGATTCGGAATCTGCCGTGCAGCTGCTCGAGGAAATTGGCGGCTTCTTGGACAGATGTAACCACCAACTGTTTTTGAGGGCGATGCTTTCTCTGCAGGAGGGTCTTCTTCCATGGTTTCAAGACAGCAAACGCCTGCTCGGCGGCCAGACAAACTCCATCTTTGCAGCAGTAAGTGTTATGTTACCCTTTCCAGGCCCCTGAGGCTGATCAAATAGACGAAATTGGTGTGGGATAAACTTTCGCATCTAATCGCCGGCATTGAACACCCTGAGCAGCAACTGCAATGTCTCGACCAGTTCTTTTGCGCGTCGTTTGCTTCGTGCCACCGAGCAATCGCCAATCCGACCATCTCTCTATGGAACAGACTCTTCGAGAACGTCGAGCACTTGGATTACCCGGAGGAGCTTAGGGCTGCGCTGGTGAAAATGCAACTTCATGCAGATATCATGTTGCCAGGGCTGGACACCTCGAGTGTCGAGTATGCTGGGCAGCAGCCGTCATTTATTGACTCGTTTGAGGACTTCAGCTTGCCCAGACTACCTTCCACACGGTCCAGCAGCCGAAGGGGAACTCCACGGCCAACCTCACCTCCGCCTAAATCGCCTGCATCCTCCTTTAAGCTTGCTAGGAGGCAGCTCGATAAATCCCCTCAAAGGAGGTCAATTGCAGCCAATCGGCGCAATGCAACCCCTCGACTCAGACATGACGACTCGCAAGTCCAGTTCGCAGCGATCGGGTCTTCCTCTGCGTTGGGTAGCCCCCTCGAGTCCCAAGTTTTGACTGAACGACAGAAGGAGGTCCGTGACCGGCAGCGAGAAAATGCTGCACTCTTCCCCGAGATCCGGTCCAGCCCGGGTGTCAAGTCTAAAGAATCTGGTCGGCAAACGCTTCCCGTGGGTCCGCGGACGAGGCAAGCCACCACACCCGAACCCGAGAGAGGGTTTGACGATTATGTCTCGTCAACGCCGACTCCTCGTCGCGGCCAACCGATGCCCATGGTGGACCATGACATGACTGATCCGCCCTCGTCGCCTCCAGAGATGAGAGGAAATCCAGAGATGAGAGGAAATCCACTGGCAGCTGAGATACGATCAAGGTCTGCCAGCCACAGTCTCCTTGAAGAATGGCAGTTTTCCTCCTCACCAGTCTCTGGGTCACCGAATCCGAACCGGCACGGTGTTGTTCCTGACCCTTCGAACCACCGCGCCTACGTCAGCGTTGTGTGTCTGCCCGAAGTTGAGGACGACGGCCCACAGGTTCCTAGCAGCCCATTGAAGGGGGAAGACAGGAACGAGTCGGAATTGACGGTGGATGAGGTTATTGAAGATAGCATGATTTTCGCGCCCCTGGAAGCGGCGGTGGCGCCGGGTGTGTCGGGTGCCGCGATAGATGATGGCCCATCCACGCCACGACGCTCCTCCCGACTTTCCCAGTCCCGGGCCCGACAGACGCCGACTCCTAAGTCTGAGGGCGAGGATTTTGTGGACGCGCCAACGAGTCCTTTACCGCCGTCTCCTAAGCACCCGAAGACGACCACCAAGGACGTCAAGGTTTCGGACGTGAAAGATGCACATATCATTCCGGCCGATACCAGTTCATTTGACGTTAGCGACATCGACGAGACGGGTTTACTCAGATTGGTGGTAGAGTTGGACTCTCGCAAAGCGGACCATTCAGAGTACCACCAACCATCACTTTCTGTGTCCCCTGACGGCAAAGGGCCGAGGTCTCCAGTTATCGACTGTATTGTGGTCGGAGACAGTCCGGAGAAGGCCAAGCAGCCCGCATTGTCGAGAAGAACCAGAGCGAGCTCAGCAGCATCCACAGTATCATCGAACGCCGAGCCCCACAGCACGTCGAGCTCGCAGTCGAGACTGCGTGGAGGACGTCAGAAGAGAAAAAGGGCTGCTTCGAAGGCGCAGGAGATCGACCCGAAGAGGCAGCGGCACGATCCGGCCGACAGTCAGATCGCGCTGGTTCAAGATATTGGCGTTGAAGTACACGCGTCAGGCGAGATGCCAACGGTCGTCCCAGAAGATGTCAAGAAAGACGAGATCCCTGAAGAGCGGATTCCAAGTTCCTCTGCCGAACCTTTGAGCTCACAAAGCCCCAGCGATGAGAGCGACCCGGAGGACTATGCCCCTGAGCCGAGAGATGTCATGGAAGTCGAAGAAGACGATCAGGACGTGCAGTCTCAAATTGCGCTCGAATTTAGTCACAGTCAACGCCAAGAGGAGGAGAGCTCTCACGTGCCCGTCCATACGGAGGCACCGATGCAGGTTGATATTCGGCAACCTATCACGAATGGAGAAGAGGAAGACGAGGCGGCCATCAAGGCGACGGACCTTGTCACAGCCGTCGAAGATGCTGCCACACCTGAGACGAACCAGGCGCAAAAGATCATGGACCTGTTTCGAAGCGGCCTTGACGAACTGCGGTCAGCGCGATTGTCGAGGGAGGAGGTGTATCAAATTGAGGATATGTTTATGGATATGAGGAGGGAACTTTACGAGGCGGAGAGGCGGGGACGAACGTAGTGGTAATTTTCAATGCATGGTTATGGCGTTTAGGTTGGTGCTGTATACATGGATGGATGGCCTAGAATTGTGCTGGGTTTTGTTCAAAAGCATTGGCATATACAGTTGAGGTACAGTACAGGGTCACTAGCAGAGGTCCAATGGGAGATACCTGAGGCGGCGGTCCAGCGAGGCCGTGCAATGAGCATCACGAATTCTGAACCATGGGGTGGTGAAGCGAGATGTCATGAAGGGAGCGTGGGCCAGATCAGGCAACCCAGGGACTGGCGACCAAAAAAGATGTTTGCCCTGCAAGTCAGTGATGGCGGCACAATATGGCGGCGGCGTTTCAGGTTATGCAGCTGACAACATCCATCAGTACTGTAGCCACTGTGGAATGAGGGGTCTGCCGTCGACCTGTTACACGGCACTACCCCGCTATTGCTCAGGCAGCCCCGCATCTCCAAGCTCCCCGAGGGACGCAGCACGCGGCGCATGAAGGCCCACGTTGGATCAAACAAGCGCTTGTTTGCAGTCTTGACGATCGGCTTCGCCACAAAGCTGCCCGGTTAGCATCTTATGTATTTAAATTGAAAATAAATACAAAGTTGCTCGACTGTGTCTAACATTTTGACTGTCGTAACTAAACTACCTTATGGTTCAATTCATCTGGAGCTCCCCGCCATCACTACCTACCTAACCTACCCCGCAGTTCGTGACTTCAGAAACCCCCCAACCAACAACTCAAACATAAGATCATCATTTTCATCACCAAGGTTTCCCGGGTTCATTCTCGCTCACTCACCCAACAGCCACAGCCAAACAGCCAACAAAGCCGCAAAATGGTCGACCGCGCCAACAAGCCCAAAACCCTGACCTCGACCCCGGGCCTCCCCCCGCAAGCGGTTGTGTCTTTTTCCGAAGACAACTCGCGCGTGACGGCCGAGCTACCCACCGGAGAGAGCGTTCAAGTCCTTCTCTATGGCGCGACGGTGATCAGTTGGAAGGATGCGTCGGGCGATGAGAAGCTGTGGCTGAGCGAGGCGGCCAAGCTGGACGGGAGCAAGGCCGTGAGGGGAGGCATCCCCATTGTGTTCCCTGTACGTCATGACCTCACTCATCTCTCAAGTAAACAAAAAAAAAAAAAAAGTTGTCTCGGTGTTGTTGACAAGTACGATGCCGACCATCTACATAGGTCTTCGGTACGGCGCCCTCGCACGCCCAGACCACGAACCTCCCGCAACACGGCTTCGCGCGTACGTCGCGCTGGGAGTTCCTCGGCAAGTCGACGTCCGAGTCGATGGACGGCCGCGCGCCCAACGAGTCGACGGTGAAGCTCGACTTTGGGCTGAGCTCTGCTGCGCCGGGGCTCGACCCTAACGCCGCCGCCCATTGGCCGTTCAAGTTCAACCTGATCTACAGCGTGACGCTGAACCGCGAGAGCCTGACGACCAGCATCGTCGCGACCAACGACGGCCCGGCGCCGTTCGACTGCCAGGTCCTGCTGCACACGTATCTCCGCGTCAAAGTACATAATCCCCCTCCCCTTCATGACCGAAATAACAAAACCAACTGACCTCCCCAACCCAACCCAATCAGGACATAACGGCCGTGACCATCACAGGCCTCTCCTCAGCCCCCTACCTCGACAAAACCGACCCCGCCAACCCCAGCAAGACCCAGCCCGCCACGGAGCCCCTCACCATCACGTCCGAAACCGACCGCGTGTACACGCCAGCCGAAGACGCCGTGACGGTGTCCGAGGCCGGCCAGCCCAAGTTCCGCGTGACGCGCGACAACCTGAGCAACGTGGTCGTGTGGAACCCGTGGGTCGAGAAAGCGCAGGGCATGGCCGACTTCGAGCCCAAGGACGGGTACAAGAAGATGTTGTGCGTTGAGCCCGGCGCGGTCGGGGGGTGGCAGGCGGTGGAGGGCGGGGATGCGTTTGAGGGAGCGCAGACGATTACGCTTTTGAATTGACCACTGCGGGTGGGTGGGGTGGGAGGAGGAAGGCGGCTGCGGGGAGGAGTCTTATTATGAGAAACTGTGAGGTTGGATGTTCGTGGTGTGATGTTTTGGATCGCCTGCTTCTTGTGTTGGGAAAGGATTGGGGAAAGTGAAGGGCTAGGGGGGGGGAGGTTGAATTGAATGATTCAAGCACGCATATGGTTGAATGAGATTTTGATTGATAGACGAGGCTTTTGAGAGTCAAACAAATGAAATAGATGTGTAGTGCCCCAAGATTTGTTATGATGCTTTTTTTACCTCCCATCTATAGCGAGTGCATCTCGACTAATCATACCCTAATTGAACGCCCTTAGATCCCCTGACGCCGAATTCTGTATACAGGACCACACAGACCCCTACCCAAACCAATCTCAAGCCGACTCTCCCACCCTCTCGCACCGATAATGGTCGGCAATCAAAAACGCCAGCTCCAGTGCCTGCTTCTCGTTAAGCCGGGGGTCGCAGAAGCTGGTGTAGTTGGTCGACAGATCATCCTCGCCTAGGCCCTCGCTGCCACCAAGACACTCGGTCACGGCATCGCCCGTCAGCTCCAAGTGCACGCCACCCAAGTAGCTCCCCTGCTCCTTGTGAATGCGCAGCGTCTGCTGCAGCTCGCTGAAGATGTCGCTGAAGCGCCGCGTCTTGATGCCGCAGCTGACCGACTGCGTGTTGCCGTGCATCGGGTCGCACTGCCACACCACGGTGCGCGCATACTCGCTGTCCTCGACGGCGCGGATGTGCGCGGGCAGCAGCGACGCCACCTTGTCGGCGCCGTAGCGTGTGATGAGCGTGATCTTGCCGGGCTCCCGCGCCGGGTTGAGTGTGCGCAGCAGCGCGAGCAGGTCTGACGCGGGCGTCGTCGGGCCGACCTTGATGCCGAGCGGGTTGGCAATGCCCCGGAAGTATTCGACGTGGGCGTGGTCGAGTTGGCGGGTGCGGTCGCCGATCC
This sequence comes from Chaetomiaceae sp. B2702, assembly GCA_023628455.1. Taxonomy (NCBI): domain Eukaryota; kingdom Fungi; phylum Ascomycota; class Sordariomycetes; order Sordariales; family Chaetomiaceae; species Chaetomiaceae sp. B2702. The sequence continues at coordinate 388 of JAMAKP010000094.1, read as the reverse complement.
AGAGGAAGTGGGCCGATGTGTTGTAGTAGTCCTTCTTGGGGTTGGAGTGGGGCGTCCTCGGGTCGTCGAGCAACCGCGTCAGGGGCTCTTCGTATTCCAGAAGCAGGCCCTCGTGGCTGGTGAACAGGTCGACCGTGTGGAACTTCTCATTCTCGGCGCCGATGGTGTGCATGAAGCTCCGCATGTCCTTGAGGAACTCGACGGCTTTCTCGTACTTGGCCTTGAGTGCCGGGTCGCGCACATGGCCGAGGCCCCAGTCCAGTGGCTTGTTCAAGTCGGCGATGCCCGACGAGATGGACGCTCGGATGTAGTTGAGCGTGGCTGAAGAGTGGTGGTAGGCCCTAGTAGGGGGTCAGCAAGAAACACTCATCTCTGACGGACCACGAAG